>CAKNWT010150261.1:2329-14204 GCA_932066315.1 Andricus coriarius
AGGATGAGATAGTGAAAAGGAGATTGGGAAAGAAAGACGAGAATTTATATACACAGAAAGATAGAAAAAGATTGACGCGGATATATCGAGGAAAAGAAAAGATAAGGAAAAGGAGATTGAAAAAGATAAAGGGAGTTTAGATTAATTGAGAGATAGAAAAATATTGACGTTGATAGTAGCAGGACAGGATGAGGTAGAGAAAAGGGGATTGGAAAAGAAAGATGTGAAATAATGAACACAAAAAGATAGAAAAAGATTAAGGCGGATAGATCGAAGATAAGACGAGATAGGGAAAAGGAGATTGAAAACGATAAGAGGAGTTTAGATTAATTGATAGATAGAAAAAGATTGACGTTGATAGAAGCAGGATAGGATGAGATAGAGAAAAGGAGATTGGAAAAGAAAGGCGTAAATTTAGATTTGGCAAAAGATAGAGAAAGATTGACGTGGATAGATAAAGTTTAGGATGAGATAGAAAAGAGTGGATTGAAAAAGATAGGCTCGCATTTAGATTGACAAAGAGATAGAATGGAATACATTTTCTCTATCTATTTCGATCATAAATATTCAAAATTATTCAAAAGGATAGGGTCTCTTTTTACTTTCAGCAGGGTAAAGCAGATCTCAATAGGTACCTAATAGATCCGCTTGAAACACATCGCTTCGAATTTTAATCCGGGTAATTTCGTTACGAAGCGAATGTCCAATAAAATACCTCATAGAACCTGTTAGAAAAACCATTTTGTACTTAAGAATATGTCAAGTAAAAGAATACCGCATTGTATCCACTTAGATCCTGTTAGAAAAATTTAGCAAAAGAACATAAGTGCCGAATAAGACCGGTTAGAAACTAATTTAAAATAAGAATCCTTTTGGAAACCATTTAGGACCACATAAGATTCCATCTGCATCCTATGCGTTTTCGAAACGGCTTCTATTGATACCTGACTGTCATTTTAACTATGGTATAGATCATGCGTATAACCAACTTAAAGTACAAATGATACACGTTTGTCACGTAACAATCATGGCACATTGTTACATAAATGTTACACATATGCATTATAAAGAACTATACAGAACATAATTATTATAGATCATGCGTGTAAACAAGTTAAGTAACACGTGTTGTATGTCTGTTAGAAAACGGTTATGTTATATTGTTACATCGCAGTCACTAATGTGCATCATAGACAACATTCAGAACTACTTCGTAACGCCGTTACAGTTCACTTACGTAACACTGTAACAAAACTGTTATAGTTTATACACTGTCGAAAAATTGTTACAACTTTTTTTATGGAACTGGTACCTCTTCATTCGGTATAAGTGTTAATCAACATTGTTACCTTCCACTTATAGAACAATTACGTCAATGAACTGTAAAATTCGCTACATGACCATATATAACAATATTCACACTTTGTTACGGAGCAGTTACATGACGCGTTTGCTGGGTCTTTATATAGGCATTATTCACATTCTCATGATGTGTTTGTGAACGCTTTTTGACGTTAGTTCGAATTTACAATCGACTTGGTCACCAAATTTTTGTTTGTGACAAGAATATTACGCTCAATAATGTTTAAAAATAATTTTCCGATTCTTATTACATTTTTTGTTGTGTCGAATTCCTCAGAAGATACAGCAGCAAGTTGATCTTCTACGTAGTTCAATGTTTCTCCAAATATTGTAGCAAAAGCGTACTTTGTCACATCTTCCCACGTCTAAATAAGAATAAAGAAAATTATTTATCTCATATAAAAGAATACGCAGAAAAGTGGATGTCTAACGGCAACATCTAGATGTTTCGGATTATCAATTTTAATTAGTGATGCCGCCGAGCGATATTTTGCGATACTGAGACGATACCGATACGATACTCACCTTCCAGACTCGGTTTTGTATCAGTCGATTTCGTCTCGTATCGGAAAAATCTCGAAAAGTATGGTCTCGTATCGGTCTCGTATCGGAATTCCGAGAAAATACGACCAGATGGGATTTTCCTCGTTCACAGTAGAAGAGAGGGTAGGGCTGGCCGAGTGGCCGGCCGCAGTTGCCGGAAAAAGGAGCTGTGAGAAGCCTAGCCCTTTGGGACCAGGCCTTTTAAGAATAGAATAATATATTCTAAAATCTAAACTCTACAGTTTGCACTGCCAAAGAAATTTCAAAATACTCACTGAGATACCGATTTTTTTATTCAAACAATCTCAAACTTTTTTGAACATATTTTTAAATCAAATCTTATGCATGAACCCATAAAAGTTTGATGTGAACGAAAGTTTTTATTCAAATAAATTATACTCTTACTTTTGATTTATAGATCAAGAAGCGCATCGATATTCCTTAGCTTCTATTTCAAATAAAATGCGTAAATCTACATTCAGCGTTTTGAAGAGTTTCAAGAAAATACAAATGTTTTATTAAGATTTCTGTGAAAATTTAAAACGTAGGAATTTTAGACTTTTGAAAGAAATTAAAAATATTTTTAAACTTGAAAACAGTTCCCAAAATATATAAAATGTTTCCTTCTAATCGTGCTGAAGTTTGAAATGTCAAACTGACTCCAACTGTTCCTTAAATTTTGTAAACTCCTATAAAATAAAGAAACTAAAAAAATAATTTTCTGGATTCATTTTCGACATAACTGAAATCTTTAAATATCATTCTAAATTTTCTTTAAAATCGTAGGAAAATTATATTAAAACTTTTAAATCAGAATGATAGTACTTATCATCCTAGTTGTCATATTTCAGAATTTCATTTTAGCTATAATGTGAGTGTTCAAAACTTTTAACAAATAAATACACAAAGTCATATCTACGTGGTGTCAAGGGGTTGTATCTTAACTTTAAGGGTTGGAGCCCAAAAATCGGGGTTGGTATTTTTGAGGAGACCAACAATCAGAGATTCTAATAACACTGTAAAATTCCGAAAAAGATTATTTTTTGACAAAGTCATATCTACGTGGTGTCAAGGGGTTGTATTTTAACGTTAAGGGTTGGAGCCCAAAAATCGGTGTCGATATTTTTCAGGAGCCCAAAAATCAAAGACTCTTTTTACATAGTAAAATTCGGAAAAAGATTATTTTTTGTCAAAGTCATATGTACGTGGTGTCAAGGGGTTGCTTTTCAACTGTGAAAATACTAACACTGATTTTTGGGCTCCAACCCTTAACGTTAAAATATAATCTCTTGACACCATGTAGATATGGCTTTGTCAAAAAAATCTTTATTAGATTTTTACCATGTAAATAGAGTGTCTGATTTTTAGGCTCATCAAAAATATCAACGCAGATTTTTGGGCTCCAACCCTTACTGTTGAAAAACAATCCCTCTACGCCACGCATATATTACTTTGTCAAAAAGTAATCTCTTTGAGAATTTTACAGTGTAAATAGTCTCTGATTTTTGAGCTCCTCAAAAATACCAGCCGCGATTTTTGGGCTCCAACCCTTGTCGTTAAAATACAATCCCTTGACACCACGTAGATATGGCTTTGTCAAACAAAATCTTTTTTAGAATTTTACAGTGTAAATAGAGTGTCTGATCTTTAGGCTCATTAAAAATACCAGCACCGATTTTTGGGCTCCAACCCTCACAGTTTTTAGCAACCCCTCTACACCACGCCTATATGACTTTGTAAAAAAAAAATCTTCTTCAGAATTTTACAGTATAAAAAGAGTCTCTGATTTTTGGGCTCCTCAAAAGTACCATCCCCGATTTTTCGGCTCCAACCATTAACGTTAAAATACAACCCCTTGACACCACGCAGATATAACTTTGTCAAAAAATAATCTTTTTCAGAATTTTACTGTGCGAATAGAGTCTCTGATTTTTGGTCTCCCCAAAAAAGTCGACATTTTTGGGCTCCAACCCTTACAGTTGAAAAGCAACCCATCTACATCACGTAGATATGACTTTGTCAAAAAATAATCTTTTTCAGAATTATACTGTGTAAATAGAGTCTCTGATTTTTAGGCTTCTCAAAAATACCCACCCCGATTTTCGGGCTCCAACCCTTACAGTTGAAAAGCAACCCCTCTACACCACGTAGATATGACTTTGTAAAAAAATAATCTTTTTCAGAATTTTACAGTGTAAATAGATTCTCTGATTATTGGGCTCCTCAAAAATACCAAAACCAATAAGTTTCTGAAGTTTCGGGCTCGATTTGGTTTTTTTTTATGTAGGATTCGTTTTTGCAAAAAAAAATGCAAGCATTCAAGAGCCCAGGGAAAGTCCAACACTACTTTCTAGTTTGCATTTTCCAGGTTTGAGTTTTTACTAATGGGTTGATTTTTTTGCACATAGGGGAGGTTTTGGAAAAATTTGTTTGGTGCATTCGAGAGCTCACAACAAGCCCAAAATTCGTATGCACTTTGTTTTTTGCAGATTCTATTTTTTGCAAGGGAGTGTTTTTTTACCTTGAGGGTGGTTTTTTGAATTTTTTATCGTGCATTCAAGAGCCCAAAATAAGCCCAAAATTCTGGTGTACTTCGTTTTTTCCGAGTTTGAGTTTGTACATAGGGGATAGTTTCATTTTCAATAGGGGTGGCTTTTGAAAATTAGTTGTTGGCGCGTTCAAGAGCCCAAAAAAAGTGCAAAATTCGGTGGTGTTTGATTTTTAATTTTGCTAAATTTTTATACGGTGGAGGTGCGGCTTGCTTCAATTTCAATTTTTTAAAAAAGTAGTGGAGCCCAAAAATCGGCAATACAGCCCAAAAAAGCCCAAAATTCTGATACAAAGAATTATGGGAATTTCTATCGTGGAGGTGCTAGCTTGATGGACCTCAGATTTTAGTGAATTTGAAGTCGAATTTGAGGAGAGTTGACGGCAGAAGTGTGCTTGAGGGTTTTGGTAGTGTTTGATTGTCTGTAAAATATAATAGAAGTGAAGAGGTTGGTGATAATTTTCGAGCTTGAGACTGCTTTGGGTAGGCTGGGAGGTTAGTTTGTTTGGCGTGAGGAGCAGGGTGGGGAAACAAGTGCAGCCGAGTGGCGGCGACAGTGAGGGAAAGGAAGGACGGAAGAAGGTACGGTAGCAGGGTGGGGCAGCGCAGACAGATCTAAAGAAAGTTACGTATCGGGTTATGGACATATGTTACTTCGAATCGGCTTTATGGGTAACGGGGACAGTGGTAGTAAAGAAGAAAGGGATTCGGACGAGGAAATATTCTGTACGCCGAAATTCGAGACAAGAAAGAGAGGACAGTACAGAAAAACGGTAGAAAGGGAGAGATTGTGGGCGGCGAGTTTTAGTTCAATAGAGCCATTCGTAAATAGGAAGAGGGATAGGGCGGAGAGAGGAAGTAGTGAAGATAAAGTAGAAGCAGGATCCACCCTAAAAAATCTGAAAATGTACAGAACACCCCCCGGAAAACAACCGCATGGGGGGGGGGGGGGGGGGGGGAGATAAGGCCCTGCTGGTAGTAAAAAGACTGAAGAAGATAGAAATTTGGGGATAGGAAGAGATAGAACTAATCTATCTCTCTCAATGGGTACTTTGCATCACTGAAACGCTATCTTTTCTTATCTCTACTCTCAATAATTTTCTATCTTTTCCTCTATCCTTCGTGACCAAGGACTTTTATCTTTTTTGATCCCTTAATCTATCTATCTATTACGAATTTCAATCTTTTTCAATCCCTTTCTCTATCTTTCATGACTGAGGACTCTTATCTTTTACTATCCCTTATTCTATCTATCTATTACGAATTTCAATCGTTTTCAATCTCTTTCTCTATCCTTCGTGACCGAAGACGCTTATATTTTTCTATCCCTTAGTATATCTATCTATTACGAATTTCAATCTTTTTCAATCCCTTTCTGTATCCTTCGTGACCGAGGACTCTTATCTTTTTCCATCCCTCAAAATCGGGGAGTCCATCAAAAAATTAAAAAATTCATTTAAAAAATTAATTTGACGTTGACCACGTATCAGAAAGACAAGGTGACGTTCATGCTTCTATACCTAAATACTTCAAATTAATTTGCATACCTCACAGTCGACAACTGTGTCGAACTTGGGAGAAAACGGTTTGCCAGGCCTATATTTATAGTCACGAAGCCTGATTTCACTTGCTGGCTACTTTTACCCTCGATCAGCTAGCGTCACCCTGCTGGAATTAAAAAGATATAGATCCTATCCTTTTGAATAATTTTGAATCTGTACGATACAAAGAGAGACCATGTATCCCATTATATCTCTTTGTCAATATAAATTCACATCTATCTTTTTCAACGTTTTCTTTTCTATCTAATCCTATCCATTATCTATCCACGTCAATCTTTTTTATCTCACTGTCTATCTAAATTCCCATCTATCTCTTTCAATCTCTTTTTCATTACTTCATCCGCTTCTACGTTTATCAACGTCAATCTTTTTCTATCTGTTTTTCAATCTAAATTCAGGTCTATGTTTTTAAAATACCCTCTTCTCTATCTCGTCCTATCCTTTATCTATCTGCGTCAATATTTTTCCATCCCTGAATCAATCTAAATTTTCATCTATCTTTTTCGATCTCCTCTTCCCTATCTCATTGTATCATACATCTATCAACGTCTATATTTTTCTATATATTTTTCTATATGAATTTACGTCTATATTTTTCAATACCCTCTTCTTTATCTCATCCTATCCTTTATCTGTCCACGGCAATATTCTTATATCCCTGAATTAATCTAAATTTCCATCTTTTACAATCTCCTCTTCCCTATCTCATTGTATCATACATCTATCAAAGTATATCATTTTCTATCTATTTTTCGATATGAATTCACGTCATTCTTTTCTCTATCTCATCCTATACTTTATCTATCCACGTCAATATTCTTATATCCCTGAATTAATCTGAATTTTCATCTATCTTTTACAAACTCCTCTTCTCTATCTCATTTTATCATACATCTATCAACGTCAATCTTTTTCTATCCATTTTTCAATCTAAATTCACGTGTATCTTTTTCAATCCCCTCTTCTCTATCTCATCCTATCTTGCGTCTATCTACGTCAATCTTTTTCTATATCTCTGTCAATCTAAAGTTGTGTTAATCTTTTTCAACCCTCTCTAATTTTATCTCATCTTGTTCTTTATCTATACCCGTCAATATTTACTATCTCTCTGTCGATATAAATTCCCGTCTATCTTTTCTAATCTCATCTTCCCTACCTCATGTATATAATTTTCTATCTATTTTTCAATCTAAATTCACGTCTCTCTTTATACATCCTCTATTCCCTGTCTCAGCTTCCCTTTATCTATTTAAGTCAAAGTTTTTCTATCTCTGTTAATCTAAAATCCTGTCTATCGTTTTTTAATCTCGTCTTCTCTATATCATGCTATATTACATCTAGCAGCGTCTATCTTTTTCTATCTCCACGTTTATCTAAACTTACGTCGATCATTTTCAATCCTCTCTTCTCTATCTTGCCCTGTCCTTTATCTATCCACGTCAACTTGAAGGTTTTGCTCTGCTAGAAGTGGAAAGATTGAGAAAGATAGAAATTGGGGGATAGGAAAAGATATAATTATTGTATCTCTCCTTTTATCATTCAGTGTATCACTTTGCATTCCTAAAACGCTACATTTTCCTATCCCTAACGTTAATAATTTCCTATCTCTTACTCCTCCTTTCGTAATCAAGGAATCTTATCTTTTTCTATCCCTAAGTATATCTATCTATTACGAATTTCCATCTTTACATCCCTTTCTCTATATTATGAAACCAAGGAACCTTATCATTTTCTTTACCTTATTCTATCCCTTTAATATAAATTTTATTCTTTGTCTATCTCTTTTTCTATCTTCCGCAATTAAGTACTCTTATCATTTTCTATTCTAATTTCATTGACCACGCACCAGAAAGATACCGTGGCGTGAATTTAGACTGAAAAATATATAGAAAAAGATAGACGTTCATAGATGTAGGATACGAGGCGGCAGAGGAGAGGATACTTAACAAGATAGAAGGGAATTTAGATTGACAGAGAGATAGAAAAATATTAACGAGAATACATATAGGATAAGAAGAGATAGAGAAAAGGAGATTGAAATAGATAACGGAAGTTTGTATTGATAGAGTGATCGAAAAATATTGACGTTGATAGAATCAGGATAGGATGAGACAGAGAAAGATTGATGTGGATAGATGAAGGATGAAAGGAGATATAAAAAAGGAGATTGAAAAAGATAATGACAGTTTAGATTGATAGAGAGATAGAAAAATATTCCCGTTAATAGAATCAGGATTGGATGAGATAGAGAAAAGGAGATTTGAAATGAAAGACGTGAATTTAGATTGACAAGAAGATAGAAAAAGTTCGACGTGGATAGATAAAGGATAAGAAGAGATAAAGAAAAGGAGATTGAAAAAGATAATGGGAGTTTAGATAAATTGAGAGATAGAAAAAGATTGACGTTGATAGAAGCAGCATAGGATAAGATAGAGAAAAGGAGATTGGCAAAGAAATACGTGAATTTAGATTGACAAAAAGATAGAAAGCATTGGCGTGGATAGATAAAGTATAGGATGAGATAGAAAAAAGTGGATTGAAAAAGATAGACGCGAATTCAGATTGACAAAGAGATAGAATGGGATACATTTTCTCTATCTGTTTCGATCATAAAGATTCAAAATAATTCAAAAGGTTAGGATCTCTATCTTTTTACTTCCAGAAGTTAAGTAGGAAATGGCAGAGCTGAGAAAAGAAATGACGAAATGGGAAGAGGTTAGGGAAAAGCTAGAGAAAAGGATGCAGATGCTATAGAAAAGACTAGAAAAGAAGCAAGAGCCGAATGAAAAAGTAGAGGAGCTGGAAGGTAGACTAAAAACAACAGAATGCTCAAACGGTGAGCTTAGAGTAGGGGAGAGTGGGAATAAGGAGAAGGGATGGCTTAGAAAAATAGAACAGAGAATAGAAAAGAAATGAGAGAAGAAAGAAAAAGAAACATAGTGATAAAGGGTCTAAGATTAGAGGGGAAGGAGCTGATGGAAGGAGTAGAAGAAGTACTAAAAACGATTCATGCTAAGGTAGAGATAGAGGAAGTGCGAAGTGTAGGAAGGGAAGAGCGAAGAGGGGAGGGAATGGTACTGGTGATACTAAAAAAATGGGAACATAAGAGGGACGTAATGACAAAGAAGAGGATGCTATATGGAAACTC
Organism: Andricus coriarius; assembly: GCA_932066315.1. Classification (NCBI taxonomy): domain Eukaryota; kingdom Metazoa; phylum Arthropoda; class Insecta; order Hymenoptera; family Cynipidae; genus Andricus; species Andricus coriarius. The sequence goes on from CAKNWT010150261.1 coordinate 11,493, forward strand.
GGAGAGAATAGAGGATGATTTGACATGGGTAGAAAGCAATATGCAGTATAAGTTAAGGAAAATAGTGGAAGAGGAAAGAAAAAAGGGAAGAAGAACATCGGTTAAGTATGGGAGAATACAGATAGAAGGTGTATGGTGGAATTGGGACAACAGGGAAGTGTTAGTAAAAAATGAGGTATCGGGAAACTAGGAGTAAAGGATCAGGAGATAAAGAAATAAAAAATAGTAGAAAACAGAAAGAGTCGAGAAAACGAAAGTAGGGACGAATAGAAGATATGCTACTGGAATATAGCAGGCTTAGAAAGAAAGGATAGGGAGTTTATGAAAAATTTGACACTATGGGATGTAGTAGTAATGATAGAGACGTTGCTTGATGAAAAAGGATGGGAAAGAGTAAGGGGAAGAGTACCAAGAGGTTATAAATGGCAAGTTCAAAATGCAAATAGGAAGAATAAAAGAGGCAGAGCAATTGGAGGAATGGTGATGAGAGTAAGGAACGAATGTATAACAGAGAAGGATAAAAAGGAGATGAAAGAACATAAAGAATGATTAATAGTAGAAGAGATAAATAAGGGAGAAGAGAGGTGGAAGATACTGGGGGTGTATGTGAGCGGAGATATGCAGGAGAAATCAGAGGAGATGAGAGAACTGATGGAAGAAAATAAGCAAGAGATTAGGTTTATAATAGGAGGAGATTTTAATGCGAGAACAGGAGATAGAGGAGAAAGGGAATGGGATGGAGAGCGAGTAAGGAAATCCAAAGACAAGATACTGAATGGGAAGTGAAAGAAATTGTTAAAGAGCCTATGGGACATGGGATTGTTTATCCTAAACGGAAGTATAGAGGGGGATGAGGAAGGGGAATATACACGTTGAGGGGGAAAGAGGGGAACGGTAATTGATTATGTTGTTAGTGGACGACGAGGTAAGGGAGAAGGTTAAGAAACTAGCGGTAAGGGACTATATAGATTCGCATCACTTTCCCTTAATAGTGGCAGTAGAGGGAGAAATGGATAATAACAATAAGGATAAAAAAGAAGCAAAAGTAAAAAGAGCAGGAAGAGGGGATTGGTCAATGAAAGGTAAAGAAAAGTTTAAAGAAAAAGTCAGGAATATCAAAATGGGGGAAGGGAATGTAAACAAGGAAATGCAAATAACGATAGGAGAAATTAATCGAGCGTTAGAGTGTACAAGCAAAAAAGAGGTTAGTGAAGGACGAGATAGAAATGGATGGAATGTGGAATGTAAACAGAAGAAGAAGGAAATGAGAAGGGAATTAAGAAAATGGAGAAAAGGAACAACTAGCGGAGAAGAATATAGGAGAAAAAAGAAGGAGTATACTGAGTTGTGTGATCGAAAAAATAGGCGGAAAATAAATGGTTTGAAGAAGAAGCGGAGAAGGCTAGGACGGAAGAGGAGGTTTGGAAGGTGGTAAATAGAGAGAGAAGAAGAAGGAAAAGAGTAAACCAGAATATTGAGATGGTACAATGGAAACAATGTTTTATGGAATTGCTAGGAGGATTAGAGAGGAAAGTTAGGAAAGGAGGAAAAGATGGCGGGGAAACAGATGAGGAGGAAGACATCACAAGGGAGGAAATAGTCAAGGTATTAGGGATGATGAAAGATGGAAAGGTTCCTGGCATGGATGAGGTTCCAAATGAAGTCTGGAAATATGGGGGGACAGAATTAAAGTGATGGGCATAGATAATGTGCAATAGAGTATGCCCAGTGGGAAAAAAAATTAAGGATGTCCTAGAGACGTCTTCGGGACGTCCCTAAGACGTCTTTTGGAACATGTCTTTTGGACATCCTAGGGACGCTCTTAAGACGTCTAATGTCAGTCCGAAAGATGTCCCGAGAACGTCCTATGTCTTTCAGACGTCTTTAGGGCATTTTTAAGACATTACACGTCTCAGAGACGTTGTTTGGACTGACATTGGACGTCCTAGGAACGTCCCAAGGACGTGCTTGGGATGCTCATAGTTTTGTGCCCACTGGGTGGATATTAGAGGGGTGGCCAGAGTTATGGTAAGAAGGAATAGTGACACCAATAGTGAAGAAAGACAAAGGGGAGTAGGTTAAGGATTATAGAGGAGTGACATTAATGCCAACACTGTATTAAGTATATGGGGCATAATTTCTTAAGTGTACCCACCTCGAAAATGAAAGTTGTCCGATCGAGCTGAAAATTCGCCCAATTGTAGTCCTATAAGATAGTACTCCTCAGACCAAAAATTAATTAATTTCGATAATTATTGATCAAAGTGGAGGCGGTACAATTTTTGGTTTTTTAAGCAAAGATTTACTTTCAAACATTTGTAATTTTTTTCCTATTGCTTTAAACAAAATTTCATTACTGATATTTTTAATAGATTTTTTCAAAAAAATTTTGGTGATCGTGACGATTTAAAAAAAAAAGTCAAAATTTGACCATAATTTTTGAAAATCAAAAATAAATTTGACTTTTTTTCAAATTTCGACACTTTATTTTCTTCGAAATAGTTTTAAAAGAAAGCTGAGATTTTGTCCTATAAGACCTTCAATTTTCAAAGTGGCAAATTAATTCTTCTTTGAGTAATAGAACGATACTCAAACAAAATGCCATGATAGTGCGGGTGGCGCCCGATCTCCCCTAGTGCGCTTACGCCGAGGATCTTTGTGCAACGCTTTAGTGCCAGCTTTTTAAGTTAAGTAATATTATATGGTAATATT
>CAKNWT010150323.1:4230-16125 GCA_932066315.1 Andricus coriarius
TGTGTCACAGAAAATACATTGTGACCAAAATTCCTTGTAGACTGGAGCTCTTTAGCACCGGGACAAAATCTTTGTTTGCTTATATAGTCACGTGTTAATATAAATTGACTTTGCGATTACATTAAGGATATCTTTATTTTGGATCAATAACTTCAGGGTTCGATGGAAAAATTCGTTAATAAAAAATCCCTATATTTCTTGTTACAGAATCAGGTAATTAACAGCCACGTCATCAACATAGACAACCAGTGACCCCGCGAGCGTCACGCCTAAATATTGTGTGTATAATATTGTACATTAATGGAATTGCTTGTGGACTGAGCCGTGGTGACAGGGTTTATCACTTAGCAACAGCTGATGTTCGAATCGATGATTTAACACCTAAAACACAATTTAAAACAAATATTAGAGAATTCTAGCATTCTATATGCATAAGTATAGAAAACCATGGTTCATTTAAAAAATAAATTTTTTAAATTTTGAATAATTAGCATCTATATGTTTCTAACAGTCCATTTTAATTATGGTGATCCAATATACTGTAATGGAACTCCTATTGGAATAGCTCAAGATCAGGTGTTTTATGAAAGGCTTCCAACTCGTCATGACGGTAATTTAACAACTAAAACACAACTTAAAACAAATACAGTGAACCCCGGAGATAGTGCCCCGGGGTTAGTTCTTCCGAGAATTGACGTCGCGCCACGGATATGGATAGGAGCTGCGGGCGGATGTGCGGTGTTCACTCAGGCGTGACAAAACAGGAGCGTTGCAGTAATGCTCTGTACCCTAACGGGCTACTTGTGTAACTGCGTCATGACGTTGCGTTAGTTTACTCGAAGCGGGGAGCACACGCTTTTACATAGCGAATAAGCATGATGGTGAGCTCGCGTCGACCAGCAATGGGTCTCCGATTCCATAAGCCAACTGAAATCGATGTGAGTGATCGGATTATTTCGTGCGATTGCATGAGCCTGTCTTTGATCTTGTCAACAACGCCATCCAACACGCGAATATATATATCGCGAAGTAGTATCTCGAAGTTATTAGAGAAATATTAATGAAAAAGAGCAGTGAATATCAATTTATTTTACTCAAAAATAGGCTCTACGACCCGGCAAAGAAAATAAAGGAGAAGAAGTATTGGACAGAAGGAGAGAGAGAGAGAGAGAGAGTATGATTGCTTCGAAACGAAAAGTATGACCTGTCATTGGAACACAATCAGATCATCTCTGTCTATCTCACATGTTAGAAAGAGAGGTCCGATCGACTTCTAGCATCGGAGTCCCGCTGTAGTAATCTGTTATCTCAAACTGTCAAATGTTGACGCGAGAATAGTGAAAACTGTGTTTTTCTTGAACAGTTAATCTAATATTAATGAAATAAAGCGATTTTTTGATAGATAAGCTCTTTCTATGCCTGGTTATGAAACTGCGTTATGCGCATTATGCGCTATACGCAAAAGTGCATGCTTCCCACAAGTGTTTTGTGAGTTATTTTGTTTATGCATACATAGTTAAAAAATATTGATGTGCTTTTGGATGCTGCTGTCTTCGAATGTTTAAGCAAACGAGAGACAGAGTATCTAGACCGGTTATTCAAGACACAGCTCTCATTTTAAACGAGATGCTCATCGGCCCGCAAACGTTTAAAGTACGTAAGCAGGAAACACATTTATTTTAACGTGCAACAGCAAACTTTCTTCCTCATTTCCGTCACATATTTAGTTTACCCTTGTCTCCGTATTAGAAAAACCATTTTCAAACTCTTTGTTACCATCCAGTAAACTCTACCAGAAACGGTCCATACGCCCCTGATTGTTTATGTTCGGAGTGGACCTAACTCTGGGGAGTTAGGTCCACCGTCAGCCCCAAAACCGGCACTATCTCCGAGGTACCCAAAAACAAATATTTTCCCTAAACAACCCGTGGGGTGTTCTATAAAATAGTTTTTAGTTTAAGTTAAGTGTCAATATATACTCACAATTTAGTATGACTTATTAATTCTAAGTTAATGATTTTTTTAAATCTCTAGATTAATTAATGACCATATTTCTCTTATCGGATCAGGTTACGCAAGGAGACTCGAACATGAAGATGATGATTTAGTGTTACGCAGTGGGGCTCCTATTGCAATATATGAGCATACTAGGTTTCGCATGTTTCGTCAGCTAGGAATCTAAAATACAATTTAAAACAAATGTATTATAGAATTGTACAAAACTGTAAAGTTTTTTCTTAATGAAAGAATATTGGGGGGCTCTATGAAACTTTATCCCATAGACTTAAAATTATTTTTTGCCTTGAAAGAAGACCGTTAGCCTAGTTTTTGTGGTAAAACAAGACCTCTTTGTCATATAAAACAAGACTGAGATTCTTAATTTAAAAGTTTTATTCTGTGTAGTGTAGAATAACCTACTTAGTAGTTTTAAATATTATATATTTTTTAATGCTTAAAATAATAAATCTTCATCAAATCAGTCAGAAATTATTCTTAAAAATAATATCCAGCAGTTTATAACATTTCGAAACATTTGCTTATTTTCATATTAACAAATTAATGAGGAGACCTAATTTTCAATATTTTATTCGGGATATACGTGAAAATAATGCTTAGTTACCATTTTGAAACAATTTAAAGTAACGTATAATAATATAAACAAATTTACGATTTTTGATTTCTGATTTCTGATAAGAATTGTTAATTGTTTAAATAAATATGAAAAACAAATACAAATTTGCGTCAATTTTTATCCAACGGATTTCGTTTCTTTAACGAAATAAATTTCAAATTACTTGGAAATATCTTTCGCTTAACAAACTTTATAAAAAAATAATAAACATTTATTTTATACACAATTTTATAAAAAAATTAAAAACTTGACAAATTTTTGTCAATTTTCAACCATCAGATTTTTTTCAACCAAACTCAAATCAGATCATAATCGTAAGCTCTAAACTAATTTGTCCAGAAAAACTTCTATTGCCCACTACACCGTATACTTAACATTAAATAAAAGCGTGTTTTGAAATGTTGTTTTTCAACATTTATTAGTAGTATGTAGGATTCACTGGAGTTATTTTAAATCGAGGGCGTCTTATTTTGTCATTTATGTAATTTATGTTGTCATTATTTCAATTTTTTCAATGATCACATTATTGAAATTTTACGTTTTCCTTAAGAAAAAGTTTTTCCCATTTTTCATAAGTTTTTCCCATGAAAATTAAATTCAATATGAAGCAACGGCTTAATATAACCAATTTTTCTCAAACATGGAGGAAATATTTTTTGCCCGGCAACCAATAGAGACGTGGGGCAAGGAAATAACCAAAAATAAAAATAATTTTTTTTTCAGATATAAACATAATTTTCTTAATTTTTTTAGATTATTGTAAAATGGTACAATATTCTTAATAGTTAATACCGTCAACTGCAGTTCCGTCATTTTTGCATTCTAAAATATTTCAGAATATTCTAGAAGTGTCTAGAGTTTTCTAGAATTTTATTTATTTAAGTTTTGAAAATGACTATGTTTTTCTCTACTGGAAGTGTTAATTCAGATCGCACCTCTTTTAAAAGATAGACAACTCTTACCATAAAAACTTGTCATTCGTCAATAACAAACGTTAAATAAAAGAGCTTAAATTTGTCCTACTAAAGAAAATACTTTTTGCGTTGTTATTTGCAATTCCCCATGTGAAGTTAAATCCTCAGAGAGTGATGGTTTACTGAAAACGCGTATTACTCCATACCCCTTCATATAGGACAATTTATTTAGTAGAAAATAATGGTAACATTGCGCGAGCTCGCAATACGAACCGGGAAACTGACAGGGGTTTCGCACTAATTCAAGTAATGAACGTCGTTAAATTAGTATATTTGTAAAAAATAGGTTTCCCACCGGTTTTCCGGGCGTATGGACACCCCTGGGTATAGTCCGGTATAGTCGTCCCAGTTGACCAACATGGGTAGGATAATTTATATCAGGGATGCACCAACGTGGAGGAAGGATGTGCCACGAATCTGCAACGGAGATAAATTGTTGCCTCTTGTTTTGAAAAGTACTGCTACACAAAAAATTAACAAACAAAAAAAACAGTATCTCTGTTGTCTACTCGCCCTAGTAGCAAAATTACTGGAAAAAATGTCTGCTGGAACTCTACTATAATTTAAAAGTTTATTTCCAAGACGTGCAAGGTAACTATTGTAAGACATTTTTCGGGGATTTTTCCAAAAATGTTCGAGAAGCTAATAACCCTAACATTGCGGAAATTTTCTCCAACATTTCGTAGGGAAAATTTCGGAAAAAATTTGGGGACTTATTTAAAAGTTAGAGAATTTTTTCTAATAAACTGTAAGTAAAATTCAGAAAAAGTTCGGGAATTTGCCTAAAAGTTAGGGAATTTTGCATACAGCACAGGAGGGGAAATTTCACAAAAGTTTGGAAATTCCCCTTAAAGTTACAAAATTTGTCCTGAAATACTATATGCAAAATTTCGCAAAAATTCGGGAATGCATCAAAAGTTAAAGAAATTATTTAAAAAATTAATTTGAGGTTGGCCACGTATCAGGAAGACAACTTGACGTCCATGCTTATACAGGGTGTTTTTTTTAACTTGAGACATTAAAATATCTCAAGAAATACGCATCTAATGAAAAAATGTCCGTAATAAAAACTTTTTATTTTCGAGGGGGAAAAGCGACTTCAAACAAATTTACCCCCCCCCCCCCTTCCCAGAAGACAGGAGGGGGGGGGGTAACTTTGAAATTTCAAATGGAAAACAAAATTTTTTAACACAGATTCAGATTCTCCTTCATGAAATACGTAACTTTTATTCGAACATTTTTTTTCGATTCGCGAAAAAAAACCCCACCCCCCATTGGCTCCTGGGGGGGGCGGGGGGGGGGTAAATTTTCTTCAAAGTCGCTTTTCCCTCTCGGAAATAAAAAATTTTTATTACGGATTTTTTTTCATAGGATGCGTATGATTTTAAGATATTTCGATGTCTCAAGTTTAAAAAAACACCCTGTATACTTACAAACTTAATTTCGATACCTTAGTCGACAGCTCTGTCGAACTTGGTAATAAGTAGAAAATACCCAAGTGAGCCTATGATTTTTGAGGCTAAAAGGAAAATTAAAAATAAGTATTAGAAAATGATCTACTCATTAGTATTCATGTTATAACAATTGTTGAGAAAAATGCATTTGTTTATTTACAATGTGCGATTGAACAATTCTGCATCGTTTGATTAACAAATTATTCTTTCGTGAACTATTTGTGAAAAATTGATAAAAATTTTAGGAGATAGTGAAAAATAAATGTAATTAAAATAATATTCTCAAAATCGTGCTACTTTCTATTGTTGCTAATTTATATCATTTTGTAATAAACAAAAATGCCGATTTTGCCCTGTTCTACATACGAAATTTGACATTTTATCAATTTGTCGGAAGTCTAAACGCTTGAAATTCAGAAACTATTTCAACTTTTTTGTGCTCGCTCTTTTGGTTAATGATAAATAATATATTGTTTCGCGCCGCGCGCCACGTGCTGCGGTAAGCGTTCTACAGTGGTCTGAAGTAGAAATTTACTGTTCATAATCACCCACAGGTCGTATTTCTTAACCAATTTCAAAATATTTTTTTAGAAATGCTCAGCATTAAATTTTTAAGAGAAGCGTGCTTTACGATTTTTTAATTTTTGTCACACAGCTACAATATATAAACAAATATAGGGACAAAATTGGCGATTTCAGATTTATGAATTTTTATTTCAAGAAAAAATACAGAAAAAAACTCACTATCAGCTGCAATTATTGCATGTGCACTTATAGAACATAAATAATTCTATTAATATTTAACTTCATCGTTATAAGCAATTTTTATAAATAAAATCTTACCAGTGTTTTTTTTTCATAGAAAAAATTGTTCCACGCTAGTTGCTAAGATTTTTCATAAGAGCCATAATTTATAACGAAAAATTAATGTAAATTACCATTTACTATATGATTGTCCTGAAATTTTATAAAAAATAAAATTTTTTGGCCAGAATTTTTTCCATAAAGCACTTATTTCTCACTATCTCCTAAAATTTGTATAAATTTTTCATAAATAGTTTACGAAATAATAATTTGTTAATCAAACGATGCAGAAATGTTCAATCGCACATTGTAAATAAACAAATGAATTTTTCTCAAACATTTTTATAACGTGGCTTAATACTATTGAGTAGACTATTTTCCAATACTTATTTTAATTTTCCTTACAACGTCAAAAATCATATGCTCACTTGGGAAATTTCTACTCTAAATGGTTTGCCGGGTCTCTTTCACTTCTTGAATACTTTTATTGTCAGCCACGTTGCGGTAACTTGCCCGGATTTATTAGTTTCCAAAACTTTTAGGAAAAAATCCCTGAAGTTGTCAATATTTTCCGAAAAATGGAAAAGACCAATTTGCAAAACAAGTTTTGAATGAAAAATTTGCTGGATCAACTAAATATTTTGTTCCCATATAATAACCATATTCTGCGATTGAAAAACAAAAACTTTGTTGATTCAAGCAAATTTAAATGAAGCCCGCGTATAATTTTCAAAAATAATTTTATTGCCAACTAATGTAATTATAAATGAAGGGTGATAGTACCGAAATAGATATCAACATTTTTCCGAAAATGGGTTCATTGTATAAAAAAAATGCTTAAAAAATCACGAGTTTCAGCATCAATATTTCTATTGAAACTGACGATTTTATCTTTTTTATCGCAATCCGCAGCCGAGCCTGTTCCAGTTTGTGGTCAGTGTCACTTTGAGATTGACAACTGACACATCTATTTCCTCGAAACTGAATAACTTTCTCTAATCAAATTTATGCGGGTTTGAATCAGCAATACGTCATCTCGGAAGTGGTTTTTTGTCCTATCTTTAAGTGGTGATTTTGATTTTACTGATTTTTTTTTGCTCTGCTGTAACATTCTGAATTTGTTATCTAGTTATGTACTGCCACCCTTCAAATATGTTGTGTATTGTAATAAAGTTGTAAGATGCTTTTTCGTAGCGTGTAGTTGTGAAAAAGAATTTTACTTTCAATTAATATAACAATAAATGTTAGCTATTATAAAGAAACTGAAAGATGCTCTTTCGGAGCATGTAAAATTGTCAAAAATAATTTTGCTTTCAATGAATGTAGAAATAAATCTGAATACAAGAAATATCAAGTATAAATACTATCAAAAATGTTGTAACATTATCTAACTTCTATAAAACATTTTTAAAATTAAAATTACTTATATTTCCGGTAGTCCTTTTGATACTAAAAGTGGAAAGTTCTGCTTGATTCGCGGAAATATTCCCTATGAAAGTATAACAAAATTTCAATTTTCATATAGTTTTGTTAATTCCTTAACATTACCGAATTCTTCTCAATTTTTTCGGGAATAGATACGACTCATATAGAATTTTTTCTGAAAATTATAGAAAATTACTAATTTTTTTGGATAAAGTACTTGCCCTAAAAAATTTAGGAATATTCCATGACGAAGGTAAGGGGAATGCCCAAAAAATTTTACAGTGATTACAATAGAAAATATTAAAGTGGGGCGACGGTCGTGGGGGTTAAGGGGTTGGCTTTGGACCCACTTCGTCGGCTTGCGGGTTCGATTCCCGCCTCGCACTTCAAGCTGTTGCTCTTGGTGGTTCGGAACCCACCTTAAACTCTAGATCATCCTCCCACCACCAAATAAATGTGTGAAGGGTGTGTAAAGGAATAGGAAAGAGATACAAGGAAAATGTAAGCTTTCTGAAATTGCACGTTCAATTGAAATGACTGCTAAGTTTGACAAGCGATCTTGAGTCATAATTGACCGCAAGTAATTTTTTATTAGCTTCAGTTTTGAAAATGGCCTTTCACCTGAGGTTACAGATACAGGCAGTGTTAAAAGGATTCGTAGAAATACATAAAATTAATTACTACGGTAATTACGGGCAAGGAAATTTGTCTAGATTCTGTTTATGACCTTCCATAAATCTATACATCACTGTAAAATGCCTATCCTCAAAAGTACGCCAGATTCGAGTATAGTTTAGAGTTGCAACATTTTTGGGTCTCGAAAACAAACAAAAGCAAATGAACCGTTTCTTTGTAAAAAATAAGATGCGACAAATTTCACAGTAACGGTTTTCTGGGATTCTTCTGGGGGCGCCATGCGCCCCTCAATTATTAGCGCCCGGGTGCCATGCATCACATCGCGCCCGGGTTAAACCGGCCAAGACTATTGCGGTTTAAATAAAATTTGATATCTTTTAGAACTTGAACTCCAATAGAAACCTGTGGAGACCCAAAAGGTTTCCTTTGGAGATACTTGAATAGAACACCATGAAGGCGCATTCACAAACCAACCGCTTGCAAAGTGGTTTTAGTAAGTTAGGGGTTTACAGGGTTCGTAGACCGATAACTTAAGACAAATATTTGCTTAACCCTTTGCGGCGCACATTCTTCTATCAAACCAATTTTACTGTTATATTCACCTTAATGGGTTTTCGGGGTCGCTGATCACGAATCTAAAGTTAGATTTCCAAAATTCAAAATAGCAGATCCAATATGGCGGACAAGTTTTTTTTAAAGTTGTTAGATTTTTGTAAGACTTTTCACTCGGGGGGTTTCGAGGTCACTGATTACGAATCTAAAGCCCGAATTCTTTCGTAAAAAAAGCGATTTTCAAAATTTGTTTATTTATAATTATTCATAATTTTATGCAATACGTTCATCATTATTATTTTTTAACTCTACAATGCTTGAAATACGATAACAAAAGGAAATTGTTGTTATTACTTCAAAAACATTGAATCTAAAGAAAAAAGTTGTGAATAAAAAAGGTGGTAATCTGGGTTACCACTGCGCCGCAAAGGGTTAAGACGAAATGTTTCTTGTCTATGAATACGCCTTTATGCGTACAAGTTTGCTAAATAACCTGCAAATGATATTCATCAAGTCAATGTATCAAGTCATTGTATCTATTCTAATTGCGATTATATATTGTACTTTAATTCTCTTCATCAAATTATGTCTGCTAGAGTTCTATTAAATGTGTGCTTTAACGTAAAAGTAGCGTTATTAACTATATAAAATGTCGAAGTTGGCAAAGCGATAAATAGGTTATTTGGAAAAAGTCCCTATTAAAATTAGGGTTTCCTTTGGAGGGCCAACTAGAGTTTCCTTTGGAACAAATTCATCGTTTTGTATTCCTTTTCAGCAAGAGGGGATTATTTTTGTTGCAGCTCCTTAGGAACCAAAAATTGGTTCTAATAGAAGCCCCAGCTCTAAAAAAAAAACGCCGATCCTCAAAAGTACACTGATTTGGTGTTGTTTTGAGTAGCAACAGAAATGGGACAGCGGAGAATGAGAATGCAGCTATGTTCATGTTATTGTTTCACACTTGAACTATTCTCATTTTGAAAAAAAGTATTATATCGAGTGCATAACAAATGAGCTACAACAAAAATGATCCCCCTGTTTTTCTGTGCTTTTTCTATGGTATTTTAAAAGAGAAATTGCATCACATCACTATTTTTCAAACCAAGAAAGCTATTTTATGTTTAACAAAAACTATTACAAAAATCAGCAAACACGGGCGTTATTTGTAATAGTCGCCGTGCCCCGCACGGGTACCATACCCCACTTCACCTATAATGTCGATAGAGCATGGATAGGATACCAGAAGTTGCTTTCGGGCTGGTTAACTCGACATTCTATTGTTTGACTGTAAACATGCCAACTACTGCGGTGCCTTTTAGCTAAAAGTTTCTCAGTACAATAGTTGCTGTGATAGCATGAAAAACCACAACATAGTCAGCAACTTTCGTATTGCTCGTGTCGCGCTTTATTTCCGCGACATTCTTCGGTAGAGTGATTAGCGTTTTATCGTATTTTTGAAATTTTAATGAAGCTTTGAGCAATAAAAGTCGTAACATAATGTCTGAAAAGGAAATGTACCGTCAAACGGGGTAATTTCGAAAATGTGGGGTAAATCCGGACATTCCTAAATTGATAGTTTAAATTACTTAAGGTGGGTGGTTTTAACCAGAATCTAGAACTAGTTTGAGTAATTTATCCTATCAATTTAGGGAATTTAGGGGTGTCCAAATTTACCCCACATGTCCTAAATTACCTTGTTTGACGGTAATTGAATCTATAAAATGATTAACTTACGTCTTTAGACCAATATTTATTTCTGACAATGTACTTTTTATTAAACTAAGTAAAGCGAGTTTGGCACAAGAAAATGCGAGTTGTAAAAAGTCCCCTCTCCTATATGGTGCATACTATATTGTTAATAAGAAATGCATGATTCCAGTCACGCTTGGAAAACAGGCCCGGTTTCTGCTCCTATGAAGGAATGTTGCAAACTTTATTTTTATTGATGGATTTAGAAAATTTTTTACTTTTGGAAATTTTTGATCATTATGGAGATTTTGGATGGTGAATTTATGTCACAAAAAATTTTGCAAATTTTTGAAATTGATGAAATTTACAGATATCCTTATCAGGGATTATTTAAAAAAAAAAACCTACAAAGTTTGATTAATAGAATCTTATGCTAATTCAAACTTACATAATTACTGCAAATAAATCCACAGATATCTTTACAAGCCCGATTCTTTCCGAAAATTTCTGATGAAAAGTCAATATGAAATGTTAAGCAAAGATGCCGTCAATTTAATTTATAATCGATTTATAAGCTATTTGCACTAAATTACATTTTTCTGTCAAAATTACTCGAAATTTCTTATAGAAATGAAAAGCTTTTGATGCAGATCTCGGAGAGAATCTGAAGTAAAATCTTACACAAACCTATCCGAAATTTACTTTCCGAAATATTTACCAGGGTGGCTTCATACAATACTTATTTTACGCTTCATAACTTATTTTTCATATATAATGCATCATCAAGGTATATACATGTTTAAACAATTTACTGCGAATAAAATTTAACAATATCACGTAATAAATAAAATGATTTATATAGTTTTTAAGAGAGGTCCGTCTTGAGAAACCGCGTTCCTAAGACGGGCCATTCAAAATATTTTTTCAGCAATAAACGTTGTTAAATCTGCAATTGCAAAATACTGTAATTGAAGATTTTTTATGTGAGAATCATATTCCCGAATCAATTTCATCCAATTATTTATAGAAAATACAATATAAATTGAGGGTCCGGATCAAATAACCGCTTATTAAATTATTTCGCAGGAAGGAGAAGGGGGAGGGGCTAAACTTCCTTTAAACAGATACGATCAGGGGCCAATCCCTCCCGTGGAGAATAATTTTAAAAGATACTTGATCCGGGCCCTCAATTATATAAAGCTAAAAATAAATTGAATGAAGAATTCGCTTATCAATTCGATAAACGTATTGAGAAATGATTCTGAGGATTTTGCAAAAGTGGCTCGTGGAGGTAGAAATCTTAAACTTTAGGTACGTGCATATATGTGACTGGTGCGACACTTTTCTACGAATCCTGTGGGTACTTGCACACGCTATCGTCGATAAATATATAACAGGTCCATTATTCATGTGTCTCATGGGAATGAGCTTGTAAACCATACCGCGACATGGTATCGCATTTAAACTTTAAAAAAATGCCGACCGAGTGTTATAGCTTTAAAAACTGCGATTCCTCATGTGCTTTGAATTTCCATTTGCATGAGTATAAACGCGCCGTGCGGCCTGTCACGCACACGCGCAGCACTAATATTTTTCTCGAATACGTAAAACAGTTTGAGGGAAAATTGCCGTATATGAAACTACTATAAAAAAAAATTAAGTAGGATAACTTTCACCAAAATTCAATTTTTCATTAGGGGCCATCCATAAATCAAGTAACAGCTTTTTGCGG
>CAKNWT010150348.1:4022-15177 GCA_932066315.1 Andricus coriarius
CACCCCCATGGTGAGAGGCAAGGTTACTCACCGAAATCAAGCACCCCGATGGTGAGAGGCGAGGGGGCTCACCGAAATCCAGCACCCCGATAGTGAGAGGCGAGGGGATCCACCAAAAGTAAGCATCCCGCATGGTTAGTGGCGAGTGGACTCATCGAAATCATGCACCGCCATGGTGAGAGGCGAGTGGACTAACCGAAATCAAGCACCCCCATGGTGAGAGGCAAGGGTACTCACTGAAATCAAGCTCCCCGACTGTGAGAGGCGAGGGGACTGACCGAAATCAAGCACACCTATGGTGAGAGGCAAGGGTACTCACTGAAATCAAGCACCCCGATTGTGAGAGGCGAGGGGACTGACCGAAATCAAGCACTCCTATGGTGAGAGGCGAGAAGACTCACCGAAATCAAGTATGCCGATGGTGAGAGGCAAGGGGACTCACCGAAGTCCTTGAAATAATCAAGAATTGCATTTTTCGCAATTGCAACACCATCTATCGCGAATCGAAAAAAAGGTTAGAATAAAACTTACGTATTTCATATAGGAGAATCCGAATCTGTAATAAAAAATTGGGGTTCCCATTTGAAAATACAAATTTACCCCCACTCCTGTCTCCTGGGGGGGGGGAGGGTAGGGGTAAATTTTTTCAAAGTGCCTTTTCCCCTCGAAAATAACAAGTTTTTATCAAGGATAATTTTTCATAGGATGCGTACTTTTTTAGATATTTCGATGCCTCAAGTTAAAAAAAAACACCCTCTATATATATTTCTGGACGAAAAAATTTGTTTGAAAATGTGCATAGTATTTTTTTTAATACGAAAAGCGTTCTCAAAAATCGAATTTTTAGTTGAAAAAAATAAAATAAATTTCGATATAAATCGGTACTGAATTGAATCCTGCAAAGTTTGTTTGAAAAATATTATTAGATTTCAAGAAAATTAGGCAAACATTTTTATGTCTTTCGAAGCGCACGTGTTTTTTACTTTGCTTTTTAATACATTTTGTATACAATCATTGTTCATTTAAATTCAAACAATAATTTAAAAAAATTAAATATTAAAAAAATTCTTTGATAAAAATATTTGATTATTGTATTTTTAATAAATAAATAATATTTATAGAAAAACCATTTTTTCATGTTTAAATTCAGGAACTCCATAATTCAGGAATTTTTTACCTTGGATATTTTCTGTCTGGAATTGTTCAATTCGGTAATATTATAAACTGTTCGGTAATTCTATTATTTGGCAATTTTCAATTTTCCAATTCGGGATTTTTATACGTCGATAATTTTATAATTTCGGGAATTTTATAATTGGGCAATTTTCCAAATCGGCAATTTAATAGTGTCGGAGATTTCATTTTTCGGAATTTTTCAGTCATCCACTCATCCCTTTCGTAATTTTTTCAGTCTTCCCATACTTTTATACCTTCTTTTAAAATAATTTTGAACAGATCCGAAAACCATACTTTTCGGCTCTTCTTTGCAAGTCAGCCTTATCATTTTCGTATCGAGTTCTCTTGGTGTAC
Organism: Andricus coriarius; assembly: GCA_932066315.1. Lineage (NCBI taxonomy): Eukaryota > Metazoa > Arthropoda > Insecta > Hymenoptera > Cynipidae > Andricus > Andricus coriarius. The sequence continues at coordinate 5,553 of CAKNWT010150348.1, forward strand.
TCAAACCGCCAAATTTCGATATTTTTATTAAGAAAAATAGTTTACGCACCTCGAGACGACACTTGATGGATGAAACTCGCGTAAAGTTGACAACTCAGCTGCGATCTCTCGTCGTGCGTTTCGAAGATATTTTTTTAAGCCTTCGAGGAATAAGATAAATATTCAAGGTCGACCAAGGTTAATTTTCTTTACAAAATTTGGCTTACATCTTATTTTTTCCAGTTCTTTTCACTATAGTACAATAATTTAGGTTTGTATCTTTGGGCGAAGAAATCCGTTCTATAGTTTGACAAATATTCTTCATGCATCAATATGTTGTACAGAAAATTTTCTTGAGTGACCTTCAATTATTATTTCAAAACGTGAAAAAAATCAGATTTCAATGTTTTCCATGAAAAACAAAATCCATGAGTGCCAGAACGCAATCAGAAACAGTAATAGAGTCAATTTATTCAGAAACAAACACTTTTAACAAAATTGACCTTGAGCGAACATTAAATATATATTTTTTACTTTGATTTCTAATACTGCAACTTTAAACGATTTTAATTTGTAACTAAATAATTTGAACCGTTTCAATCTAAAATTATCGTACACTTTCAATTAAAAAATTCTTGCTTATTTAAATAGCTTTAAATTTCAAATTATTCAATATACTGAATACTACAAATTTAAAATGTCTCAACTATTAAGGCTTTAAATATTTTTGAAATTGCGATTAACCCTTTAAAAAACATCGTAATATAAAAAACACCTTTCTTTGTAACATTCCGGGTGCATATACATTTTTTATTTTTTGAACTTATACGAAAAAAATATTTAGCAATTTCTTCCGTAAATGTCTGAGTTTTGTAGCTGTTTTGTAGTCTAATTAGCACTTTCTTTTATTAAGAAATCACAACCAAAATAAAAAAATTAGATTTTATAACTTTGCTTCTTTTTACTTCTTTCTACTCTAAAACCTAGGATTACAAATTGGATATACAGCGCACTATTTAATTTTTTATTTTGGCATTTAATGAGATTCTCTTTATAACTTATGATTTCAAAAATTTTCGTATAATAAATTTTTTAAATAAAAAAAATCGACAAGATCCAGGTGTCGAAATCATAGTTACAGCAAATTTTCTGTACTTCTAGGGATGACTGAAATATTCCGGAAATAAAATTCCCGACTCTGTAAAACTTCCGAATAATAAAATTTCCGAACAGTTCAAAATATTATTGAATTTGAAAATTCCCAAATAATAACATTTCCGACATAAAATTACCAAATTATGAAATATTCGAACTAGAATAATCTATAATCATAAAATTACAGAATCTTAATAATTAGAAAATTGTTTCTTAATAAATATTATTGATTAAAAGTACGATAATAAAATATTTTTATAAAATAAATTTTTGGTTAAAATTTAGTTTAAAAAAATTATTGTTTGAATTTAAAATAAAAATAATTCTACAAAAATTGTATAAACAAATAATTATAAAAACACGTGCGCGCCTCAAATAGAAAAAAATTTCTCTCTACATTTTCTTCGAATCTAATAACATTTTCCAAATGAACTTTGTGGGATTCAAATCAGCACTAATTTATCTCGAAGTTTCTTTTTAATTTTCTTGTTTTAATTTACCATTCGTTTTTTGGGCCATTTTTTTGTAATTTGTAAAAAACAGTAGAAAAGTTTTTCTTTGGTATAAATATTAGATTAATTTAATGAAAAAAAATATTAAAGAAAATTTTGTTCAGCACTGGTTTATGGTTTACCTCGAAATTAATTTTTAGTTTTTAAAAAATAAAAATTCGATTTTCGAGAAAAGGTTTTTTTTATATTTTTTTAAAAAGACTATGTACAGAAAAGCTGCAGTCTCCAGCTTCAAATCTGCAAAAATTCTATATATTCTTAAGTGTACTTAAATTTCGGTTCAGTCTGGTAATAAAAATTAAACTTCAATCTACACAAAATTATTATTTAAAAAATCATACCTATCATTCATAGAAAAACATGAACGTATTCGAAATTATAATAATAATAATAATAATAGATCTTTATTATGTTCCACGAAATATGTACATTAGCTTACAGAAAGAGATAGACGAGTGGACATAAAAGGCTGAGGTTCAGCTGAGCGGCTTTACAACCTAACCTAATAATATTTCAAAAATATAAACATAATTATCTTTTGGGAGTATTATTCTCACAAATCAGTTTATTTATTACAATCATATCAGGGCTTCTGTCATTATTAATTTTTCATTATTTTTTCCAAATATGTATTTTCGGTGTGCCTAGACTTTGCGCTATTCATTATTATATTCACAAGTGCAGTGTTTCTGAAGCAATACATGCCAAACTTTTCTAACCTTAAAAAATCTTTCTACTGCTTCACCGTCATATTTGACGAAGAACGAGAAAATCAGCGCTCGACTTCCTAGTACGATGAGGGCAGCACCTCGATATGGCAGAAAATGTGATTGGTGCATACAACCCTTCTTACAGCTCGTACAATGAAACTTGCAAAACTTTCAAGGCTTCGCGCTGGTATTTCCGCACGAGAGGATCTGTGTACAACCCGAACGGGATATTTTCCGAAGTTTCATGTGTATGGCCTCTGAGCAACGTATTTGACGCTATTTTTGAATTTAAAAAACTAGTTTTTAGTATTTTTTTTATTGCACACTATAGTTTTTAAATATATTTCGTATATTTTATAACTATACATATTTTTCAAACTATATATATATATATATATATATATATATATATAGAAAAATATATAAATAAATAAATCACAGGCTTGACTATGAAAGCGCATGTGCGAACGAAACTGCCGAAACGAACCGAAATAAGGCGCAGATAGCCGACCGGATGAAATGATCCCGTTCGGGTTGTACACAGATCCGCTCGTGTATTGCCGCAGCCAATTTTATATGGAGAACATAACCTAATTTCAATTTTAGAGCTAAAAATTTTCAAATCATGTTCAACATTAAAAGTAACCATCAGAATCAGCCCCCTTGTTCTTTGTTCAGAATACACTGAATAAAAGCGTCCTGAGATTTGACTGGGGCCGACACTTTGTGCTAATTGTTCACGATGCATGAATTAAAAAAATGCATAGGGAAAAACGTAAAAATTTAATTTTCTCAAAATAAAAACTATTTAATCAAATTTTCTTTTACGAGACATTAATCTAGGAAGTTTTACATATTTTTTAAAACAATACTTACTACCAAAAAATATGAAATGCTCGAGTTTTGGACGAAAATTCGCCTCGATTTATGTCGGGAAGTTCAAATTGAAGTTTCATATAAAGTAATGATATTGATATTCATTGATATTATTAAAATTAAATATTATGTTACTATCGTAACATTATTATTAATTATAATAATAAATTGAAATTTTTCATTTTTTAGAAATATTGATTAATATTAGAAAGCAAAAATTCGAGAATTAACTCTAAAATTATGTATGAACTATAGAACTATAAAATTCTAATAATTATTCATTTTCAGTCAATATATACAATTTTTTATCTAATTCTCATACTGTTTGTTTCGAAATTAAAAGTAATATTTTTTTTCTTCAAAAATTTGAATAAATTATTAATAACTAATAATTATATGAGAATATTAACATAATATTTTAATTAATTAATGACAATAAATATTAACATCAATATTTAAATGGAAATAACAGAATCTTGATTTGAACTTCTCGCCAAAAAAATACGCGATTTTACGTCCATAACTCGAGCATTAAACCTTTTTTACAATATGTATTGATTTAGAATATATAGTAAACATTTTATATCAACGACTAGTTACAAAGAATAGATAAAATAGTCTTTATTCCTAAATAAAAAAAATTTTTACGTATCCTTCTATGCATTTTATTGAATCTTGGCCTCGTGAACAATCAGGTCAACGGTCACGGTCAATATTCAGGACACTTTAAACTCAGAGATGCTGGTGGCTGATCAGAATTTTACATGAAAGTCAATAATTTGGGAATAGCTGATTTAATTTAAGGTGTGCAATACAATAGAATAATGTAAACTGTTAATCAGTTGAACATTTAACTTTAAATTTTCATTGTAAATACTGAAATTAAAAATATTTTATGTACATAGCGTAGGTACTATAATTCTGAGAATAAATTAATTTTTTGAATCTTATATTACGTCATGTCCAAATCCAGTTTTTTACATCAGCTAAAACACGTGCATAATAATATTAAAATTTGTGTTAATATGTACTTGATCACGCATTATTTTTTACCGATAAACTTATTTTGACATTTAACAACATTTTGATACAGTATATTATGGTCAAACGTTGAACCTCACTTACTCAGTTTCACCGTTGAGGGACATGGCGTAGTATAACTTTAGGCCGACGAATTGTTTAAGAATATGTGGGCGTTCGCATGAAAAGGGCCCTTATGGCCGGTATGGAGTTAAGTATAGAGTCATGTAGCCCGATAAATTCTGGGTATTTGAGGCCCAAGATGAACCTTGTAGGTTGAAAAATGAGTCGCCGGGGCATTTTTGAAGTTTGAACTTCGAAAAACCGCTTTTTGAGAAAAACTCATCTAAAGTTGATGAGTTATATAAGCGCACGTGTTATACTTTTTCTTCGAACATGAAGTAGAACCACTTTCGGGTGCTTTCGGGACATGAATATAGTGCCAATAGATTCAGTATAGATCTTACATTACCGCCGGCCCCCCCCCCCCCACCATGTAGTGCTTTGCGTAATACTTGAATGGCCCCGTAGATATATCTTTATTTGAAAAAATAGGAATGGTGAAAAACCTTCCAAAAGCACACGAGATCTTTTCTATAATTAAGGTTTAACTTAAAAAACAAATCTAATTTTTTTGCAATGACCCTATTAGCTAAATCATCATTATCTACTGAATTTCTATAACCTGTGGCATATGTCAAACGTAGTTATTTGTTCCACAATTTATGAATATTAATTTTTCGCTGACTTCGATTATTGGGACTAAGATTTCATTATTTTTTGTTCTTGCAATTCTAAACAAATGTCGCACTTGTTCATCTGGAACTATGTATAATTATGTAAACCGCTGACTGAAGAGAAGTATTCTGTGTGCTTTTGTATACGCGACCATTATAAATGCATTTTTTTAAAGATTGAATTGCATTTATTTGATTGCGTGTCATAATTCTATCATTAATAGTACAGATAAATATTAATAAAAGTTGTTTATTAAAAAAAAATTATTTGAACCTAAGAAATAGCTCATTTCTTTAAATAATTTATTATTAATATAATATTTCAAGTTCATAGTTTATCATTTTAAATGGGCTCGCGCTTTTCGGGACGTGCGCAGTTTAACCCTAATTAGTCACACGGGGTCAAATTAACCCCAAAAATTGTCGAGCTCCTCTTAGAGGAGCTCGTTACCTTAACTTCGCCGAGTTTGTTTGAATATTTAAACAATTAATTTTTGTTACAAAAACTAAAAGATTATCTTTTGCAATCCTTAAATATTACCTAGCAATTTTCTTTGATTTTTAGGACTCAATAGTACCCAGTGTGACTATTATGCCATTCTACTGAATTGTGAATAATTAGGGTTATAAAGACGTGTTATTGGTCAAAAAGTTTTCGCATATGCAGTACGCCCCTTTTTAAATTTGATGCGGCCGGCGTTTGTTTTTTCTCGAATCATAACCGCTAAAGTTGTTATTCATGTCAAGATTATTGTTCGAAATAATTCTGCATTTCGTTTGTGAATAACATAGTGAATATAGAGATAAGAGATTCAGTCTTCAGTGCTTAACTCATCTTCAAATTTGAAGAATGTGTTATTATAACTATGGGGACAGAATTTAAAAGCTAATTAAGCATCATTAGTACTAAAATATTGGTCTCTACTCATGACTTTTAGATTCATAAACTCAATAAAAATGATTCGCATAAGCCTACATCAATCGCAAAATTCTTTGGTCATTCATTTCTCGATTTTTGTGGGGGAATTTGTATTTATGGACATGTTATCGGGTGGAAACTTTAGCTTTATTTTAATTTCTCATTTCTAAACAAAAACAACTAAAATTTGGAAAATTCGCAAAAAACAATTTCAATGTAAGTAAATTATCCTGATATTATTCAGCAAAATCAGGGTGTTTACCCTACCTGGAATACCTGGAATATTAGGAAATTTTTATATACATGGAGTTTTTTCGAGTATCTGGTTGAAAATTCATGTATTTTCTTGAAAATTCAACAGTTTGTTTTCAATGTTTTCTCTCTCTTGACTGAGAAACCTTTCTTAGTTGCAAATTCCACTCATGTTAAAAAGTCGTCTTTCATGGTCGAATTCAACTGATTTTGATTAGAAATTAAGGTATTTTTCGGTTAAAATATCAACTAAAGTCGGCGTCAAAAGTACGCGACTCTCACTTTGAACACTTGCAACTCGTTAAAAAAAATCGCAGAAAATTTTGGCCAGGCTCAGAAGGAAGGGGTACCCGGCTTACCCGCAGGTCAATAGCTGGGAGGGAAAAAGGCAGGTACATCGGTACCCCTTCCTTCTGAGGTCCCTATTGTTGTGAAATAGATACTTTTTTTCTAACACTTTTTATACAGTGGCTATTCTCATTAAATCCCGAAATATGCGTTTAGGTTTATTTCGCGAAATATTGATCTAATTTCATTTTTTCAAATTGTACATCAATCGCGTTACGAAACTGCACATCTTAAGCCATAAAACAACTTCCTATCATTATTTCTTTCCAAGATGATTTTTTGTGGAAAACGGTCTGTAATTACTAAACAAATTCATATTTTGAAATTTGGAAAACTGCGTTGCATTCTGGACACCTTAAGGATGGTCTGGGAATTTTTTCAGATTTTCCAAGACGTCGAGCTCGGATAGGGAAGCCTCGAGAGTCGAGGCTTAAAAAAAGTGCACCAAAAACCTTGTTTTTTGGAACGTTTTACATCAGCGCCACCGTAAAAAATTTTTCAGAACAACAATATATATATCTTTCAATTCGGGAGACCTTAAGCTTTCACGTTTACCTGGCCAAAATTTTCTGCGATTTTTTTTGAACGAGTTGCAAGTGTTCAAAGTGAGAGTCGCGTACTTTTGACGCCGACTTTAGTACGTTTTTCGTTCAGGATTCATCTTTTTTGGAATCAAAATGTAATTACTTAGTTGAATGTTACACTCTGCTGTTATTTTTTTTAAGCTGTATAATTTTAATTAGAAGTTTATTCCACTCGAATATTCCTTCATTTTAGTTAGCAAAGTTTCAATGTTCCAAATATTTTTTTAACCAATCACAACTCTGACATTGTTTCTTGTCTCGAAATTTTGTTATTATTTAAGTTAATTTTGAAGCTTAAGAAGTCAAGAAAAAAAAGTTTATTTCATTTGGACAAAAATAATTATTAACTTTTTTCTCCGATATTTTTTGTGGTAAAATATGTTAATATGGCATAATACAATACAATAATACATAATACAGTTCACTGGCCTCAAAAATAAATTCCAATCAATTAATCAGGTAATATTAAGGTATTCTAAATGAATAAATATACAAATAAAGTTGCATAATGTGAAATAATTGATTCATTTCATATTATGTACAATAGAATGGATCTATTTTTGAGACAAACTATGCAAAAGTAAAACAAAACATAAACATCTAATAGTTGAGGTTCACCGGATTCCTAATTTTGCGATTTTGCAATGCTTCAAATTCGTGGAATCGAAAAAAGTGAAAGATCGAGAAAGTGCACTTGTTTTTCGTTCATGTTATAACAGATCGTTAGTATTTCATTGATTTTAAAAGAGCAATGTCACTGGATTGTTGAAAAAAGTGTTGTTATATGATGTCAGAAATTATATGCCTTTGTTAAGTTCGTCTCAAAAATAGAATAATAATATTGTACAGAATATGAAATGAATAAATTACTTTACATTATGCAATATTATTTATTTATTTATTCATAATGCTTTGATATTACTTGATTACCCAGATAACAATCGTGCGACGCACAGTACTCGCATGCGTGAGACGCACGCTGTGCGAGGCATAACGCACGCATGCCGCCATCACCTGTCGCAATGCTGTGATGGGTAGGTAGAGTGCGTGCGTAATGCGTCTCATATCGCCGTCACGACTTACTTCACGTATGACTTCGTATGCCAGCCTGTCTGCGACGCATGCGTGCTTCTATCCTATAGACAATAAATAATTCCATTATAATGATGTGATTAGATCCTGGATATTGTTTATTTATCAAAATTGGATTATTTCAAATTGTATCATATGTAGAAACTAATTAAAATTATTAGTCCGCCTTTTCACGGAGCCAAATCTGAAAAATTTCTAAATACTTTTTTGAACTTTTTCTAATATATATATTACAAAAAAATATTTTGAACTCTGCACAGTTCCAATCAATCAAAAGTGTTTATTTTGAAAATACCCAATTTGAATTTTAAATGCGTTTTTTTAATGGCATTGTTGGTAATATTATAATTTTGAATTTTAATTTCAAATAGCGCATTAAATACTTTTTATTGTTTATAACTGCAATTTGTAATTTTAATTACATAACATTTATAATTACTGTTTAGAAACTTGTTGAAGTATTTGCAGAAATATATCCTTAATGTTTAATAGAATTTTCCTAATTTTGAGTACTTCATTTTTTGATACTTCAATACATCTTAAATTTTCTAATCAATTTTAATCAATTTTATAATGATGTTAATATTTTCAAGTTAAGATAAGAAGTTTGAAAAGCGCGCTCAGTTTGAAATGATGATGGCCGTCGCGCGCTCACGTGGTCAGCTGTTTGCCGTTTTCACCACGTTTTTTTAAAGGTTATATTTACCCCCGTCATCGTAACAACATCCTTCCGAAAACACAAACTTGATTATTAAGCCAGGGTGAAAATATTAAGTACCTCGGATCCAAAATGTCAGAAGATCAAGGAGAAAATATGCCAAAGTCGATGAAGCGAAAGAAAAAGCGATCTTTCAACTAAAAGGCGAAAAAATGGCCCGAAGTTGGAGTTATGCAGGTGGACTCAAGTCAAATGCATATCAATACATGGTGCGTGTTTCTGAAATGCTGAGAACAGAATTTTCGAAGATGGATGATGAACTAATTTTCGCGAACAATGTTTATGAAGAAACTATAGGACAAGAGACAAACATGTGACTCATGACGTGCGAGCGATATGGGTGGCACGCTTGACTCTCCTGGCGTGCGAGCGATATGCGTCTCAATTGAAGTCACATATGTCGCGGTATATGAGGGCAACGCCGTGACGATGATCCGCACGCGTGCGTCGAATTACGCCGTCACTGTGAGGGACAAATTGTTATCTGGGTATTTGCTTAGGTTTAATGTTTGGCGCCGTCGAACTGCGCATAGCCGTTAGCGACTTAAGACATTAATAATTTCTTAAATATCAATTCGATTAGGCTAACATTTGTCAGAAAACTTCTTTGTACTGTAGTATTTACTGAAGTATTTGTTACAATAAATTGTTTACAATTAGGGTCAGTACACGTCAGAAATATCAGGATCTGCAGTTGGTTGTTCGATTTTAATAAAACTTTGT
>CAKNWT010150361.1:0-16276 GCA_932066315.1 Andricus coriarius
TATAAAGGACCCCGCACCAAATGTATGGGAAAATGGCTTTCGGTGGATTTGGCTGAAACTTGGTGAATATGTAGATTATAAGGGCCTAATAAAGGATCCGGCAAAAAAATTAAGAAAAATGGATAGTTTTTGCGCTATATGGAGCTAAGCGCTCAATTTCGTGAAAATAATGAATCCCCATATATATGCTGGAAGGGGAGAGACGACGGCGGTGCGAGGTTCGAACCAAATTCGAGTTTGACAATGCTCTATGTTGCGCGCATTCCAAAACTGGCGAACGCTTAGCGCTCATGATTTGAATTTAATAAAACGTCACTGCCATAACGTTGAAAACGGTGCCCCGGGAAGAACAATATCAAATGAGGTTAATATTACCATAGTATACTTCGCACGCTAGTCTAACCAACCGAACGCTAAGCGCTTGAGATGTAGTCTAAAATGCAAAACATGCTTTCGTGAGATATATATATATCGTGCTCTTCTTAAAGCAGCTGAACTCTAAGCGCTCAAGATTTTAATTTATTAAAACGTAACTGCTATAAAGTTGAAAACAGTGCCCCGGTAAGATCAATATCAAATGAGGTTGATATTACAATGATATACATCGCGCGCTGGTCGAACCAACCAAACGCTAAGCGCTCGAGATGTAGCCTGAAATTAAAAACATGCTTCCGTGAGCCCAGATAAGGTGACAACAACCGTTTGACACAAAGCGCGGTTATTTTAAAGATATATGTCATGCGCTCCATAAAACAGCCCTACCCTAAGCGCTCAAGATTTTAACTTAATAAAACGTCACTGCTGTAACCTTGAAAACGTTGCAGTGACTCTTTTATTAATTTGCATTCCGAGCACGTACGTTTGGGACCTTACTCCTACACCATTTCCGTCCTCACAGCAGTTACTATTTCAAGCAAGTTAATATTTTGAGCGTTTAGCGCTCGGCTATTTCAATAAGCGCACGATATATATCTTTAAAATAACCGCGCTTTGTTTCAACCTCACGTTGGCACCTTATCTGTGCTCACAGAAGCATGTTTTGCATTTTAGACTACATCTCGAGCGCTTAGCGTTCGGTCGGTTCGACCAGCGCGTGATGTAGATTAATGAAATTGATTACAATCAATTGAAATTTTCATTACTATACTATCATTGAAAGCATAAATTGAAATCAAAACGCAATTTCCACGCGCGATCTTATTCGGAAGTTCGCTCCCGATTATATGATGCGCGAAGTAGTGGGGGCAACTTTCGAGCGAAGATTAGAAGAAGCGGTCTTATTCGGAGAAGGCTTATTCAGAGGTTGCACTGTATCTTATAATATGATAATTAAAATATAGAAAGCATAATTTTTGGTAAGCTTACCTGAAGAAAACTTCTTTAATGTGAGCTGCATCGGGAATGGTGATGTCTCCGACTCCGCGCAATGGTGTTAAATCGTTCTAAATAAATTGCTAAAACGTACACCGTTGTCAGAGTTTATTAAAAGAATGAAAGCATTAAGCGCTCTGATCGAGCGGAGGAGTAAATGTAGTGGAATAGTTTTCCTGCTTCGGGAAGCCTTTTTCCGGTCCTGATGGAAAGCAGCGGTTTAGTTTAGAGGACTCACCAGCGTCAAACTAGTGACTAACGTGGGAGGAAATACTCGACGTGTTTAAGCTGGTGTGTCAAAGAGACGACACGAAGTGTGGATGCTCTCTTGTAGATACGTTATGTTCTACATTTGATGCTCTGCCGCACCTGTGCCAAACTCCTCCGAATTCGTAATTAACGGCTGCTTATATATGAGAGAGACACGCATGAGTTACAGACGCCATTTGTTACAAATGGAAAGAGCAAAGCAAAACAGAAAAAGAATCGTGTAAGTTTACAAAAAGTGTCGCACTTTAATTTTCCCGAGAGAAAACACTTAAGGTGATATATTTTCTTCGAAAGTTATTTAGAAAAAGGATACTCTATGTCTAAATAAAAATAAAAGCCAATAAATAACAGAATTTAACTAGAATAGAATTATTATAGAATGGTTAGAGACAATTTTTAAAACAACAGGTTCTCAGTTATACAAGAATATTTTATTCGTCGAAATTAACAAATATACAATTTTCCCAATTTAATTGTCTGAAAATTAATGTCAGATCGCATACAATAAAATGACATTCCTTCTTGTAAAAAACTTCGATTGCGCCCACCGAGGCGCGGTGTATTGTCACCATTGAAAGCAATATACAAAATTGTCAAAATGCAGAAAAGTACATTGATCAGTCGTGTTGCAAGGAACGAAAGTTCTTTAAATTCGCACTTGATAAAACAGAGATAAAATTTTGGCACTATTCTCAAAAAATTAATTACATTTGTCGTTTCCAATAACAAATCGGTAATAACGTTTTTCATACTGGTGCATAATCTTTATTCGGGATCAACACTCAGTATCATGTATATATATAATATATTTATATAATATATCCATCTAAATGGACATGTCTGTCTTGTGTCCGCGTTCGTGTTTATATATGTACATATATTCCATCTAAATCCATAGGTGTCTCTTTCTCTCTATGTATAATTAATCACGGTTACGGCTTATAATCCCTCGACTTATCTCGAACAATTTCGTACTCTTTTACTTATATAATATATTTAATTGTAAGTAGTCGTTTGTTTTTGTCGAGGAAAACGCGAAGAAGAGACGGTACGAGGCGGTACTTTAGCAGAAACAACCTGCATAAGTTTGCAAATCTGAGATTAAAGACTCATTTAATTATAAATTGATTAAAATTTTGTTTAAAGACTTTCTCATTCAGAAGCAGTCTCACTTTAAGGAGCAAATATTTTCTTTATGAGCTTAATACCAGAAACGTCTGCAATCAGAACCTTAATTAGGACTCCGTCGGAATAGTGTCAAGGCTTCCTTGAATTCTCTCCATATTAAGTTTAAATGAATCGCACGAAATTGGCTATGAAAGAGTAATCTCTGTTAACGCGCCTAATCACTCCACTGGCAATAAGCGAGTATTTAGCCTTTTGTAAAGGGCAAAGCATTCAATTCTTACCCTTATGAGCTGTCCATCACAATTTACTGCACTCGCAATCATCCGTCACTTCGTGCTTTCACCAACGCAACCACATTGGCAGTCTCTATTTACAAGTAAACCATGTATAGTTTATGCGAAATTTAAGGCAGTGTTTCGGTTAGTGTTTGCACGCAGTTCGCCGAAAGTTACACTTTCGTTTAATATCACTGATCTGCGTCACTGAACACTGAAAGTCTCGCTTGGTTAGGGACACATTCACTCGTTCCCGATGAAAATCACTTTACTAGACTCGAGATTCGAGGGGAAAACTTCAGAGCCAGGGTCCAAGTTGAGCCTCGAGAATAGTGGCAGCATCGGTCCTACCCATGACCCTAAGGTGATTAAGTAAGTCGGTCACAGCGGTCGGCTCCCGATGCCTAGCTTCCCACAGGTCCAAAATGTGCTCCGTGGGACTCGCCTTGGTAGCGAAGTAATTGATGTACCTGGAACAGAAAGCCCAAACTGAATTATGGGTCTCTATTGTTGGGCAACTTTTGCCGCGATAATAATCAAATTGGGATTTCGGTTAGAGATTCAACATATATAGTATATGTATCCAATGAGTCACATATTCGAGTCATATATTCGAAATAGTCGTTGTGTCATCATTGAATCAAGTGAACCGCGCTAATTGACTATTTCTCACGGAGCAAATTGCATTGGCCATGCCAATAGCTTGGTTTGTTTAAACTTTACACGTATACTGCATACGCAGTGATGGATTGACTTGACTGATATCCAGAGTAAAAATCATAAGTATGGGAGCAATAAATCATTGACTTTCCAAAGCATAAGAAATGTATAGTAAATGAGACAATCCCACACTTTAAGTATATTGAAGAAGTATAGATAAAGTATAGCTGAAGTAAGGCTAAAGTATAGCAGAAGTAAAGCTGAAGTATGGGATATGGTTCATCTATACTTAAGTATAACTGAAGTATAGGTTATACTTCATCTATACTTAGGTATATCTGAAGAATATATTATACTTCATTCATACTTAAGTGTGGCAAAAGTATCGGACATAGAACATTGTTTGTTCTTCAAGATAATCTAGCAACGGGATAAAACATAATGTATGATAAATGATAGTTTGTCCGAAAGAAGTGCGCGATTAAAGTGATTTCGTGAGTCAAATATGTCATGAATATCGTTCGTGAGGATATGCAATATACAACGGATGTACGATGGACAACAACTTATATGATTTTTATATCACATATATGGGTAAGAGATCCAGAATCTTTGGTTCCTAAGCATAATATTAATATTCTAAAAAGATTTAATCAAATTATTACTCAGGTGACGTGTTAAATGTTAAATTTCGCATTATATAAAGTTAAACAATTTATATTATAATTAACATTTTACTTATTTGCATTTTAATTATTTCAGAAGTTACAAACACTATTCTTTGGCATTGTGAAAATCATGATTCTGGATCTCTATTTTCATGTATTTCAGATATTCGATTATCTCTCATCAGCAATAATATGGATATACCTACTATAACCATACTTTTCGCTATAATGCAGTTATGCTGCAACTATACTTATCAGATATACTTTTGTAATACTTTCCCTATACTTCAACCATACATCGTTATACTTTAGCTATATTTGAGCTATACATACACTATACTTCATTCAAATATACATGAAATATGGGATCGTTAGATTTGCCATATTTTTACTATACTATCTGAGAGATCAATCTCATATGATTTCCCAGATATTTTCCCAGATCAAACCCATACAAGAATTTTTTTTCGGCTGAAGTGACATAATAAAATATCCAAGTACTTTGAATTATCTATTCTTCTGATTAAATCGACTTATAGCTAAATCCGTTAAAATGATTGAAATCTAATTTTTGTAAAAAAAATCGGTGAAATCATTATGTCGACATTGTTAAAAATAGTGAAAGCTTAGACAAAAAACTATTCCAGGAGATAGCTTTAATATTATTCCAGGTGTAATAATATTATGTCCAACAGATATGTTATTTCCCACAGATATATTATTTCACACGAAATTTTATAAACATGTTCGACCGTTAAATAAATTTAACTGTAGAAAAAATTAAAATCAGCCACTAAATCTCACCTATCGACTTGAAGCATTTGTGCTAGCATCCTCCAGTCGTTGCCAAGTGCATTGGGTGGGTCGAGACACTGACAAAGCTGCTTCCTAAGTGACCTGGTGAAGCGGAACGGCCGCAGGGTTGTGGAATCAGTCGTGGAGTTGTTTGCATGTCCGCTGCTCACAACAGTCACTTCCCTAAGGGGCCTGGTGACGCTCCCCGAAGATATGAGCTGCTTCACTCCATCATAGACAATTCTAAATACCTGTCTACTATCTGAACTACCCTGAGAGACTTGAAGTTTGTAACTCCTCGTGGACGAAACTCCGAAAGCTGTGTCTAGAGCAAAGGTCACGTGACTCGTGTTCTCCTGGCAGTTCCATACGTCTCTAAAGGAGACTTCCTGCCTCTCCGTGGGAGACTTGCTTTGCCATTCATTTCCTACTTCCTCCAAGCTAATGTGGAGCGGCTCCCCATTGTCCTCAAACAGCAGCGTCCTAGGTTTGTCCAGAAGATATCCCCTAATTTGAGATTCTCTATCGACTATTGCTTTCGTGGCAGCCTTAGTGTCTTCTATTGCGTAAACTCGTACGCAACACTGACCCGTTTGGCTTGCAAAGAGAACCAGTCTTAACCTCTTTGTGGCTATGGCATTATCGCAGCTCTGTCCTGCCAAGACGTAGCCTCTTAATTGCTCAGTCACGATAAACACCTCGGAGTGATCGAGCTGAGTGAAGAGAGGCGTGTTGATTGTCTCGTTCCCTAAAGTCAGCACCCTCGTCCACGTGATCGGCTTATCTTTCGCTATCGACAAGGTCGACGAAGTATCCTCGAGTTCCACGTTATTCGAGGCCCAGATGCTTAACTCCCACGTGGCGGGATGCAGCATCGCGCAATGCTCGAATTGCAGAATCACCGGCTTATTAAAGGATGCTAATGGCGGACCGCAAGTCACTACTGCTGACAGCTGGGTTATTCCATCTGAGGACAAAAGGTCAAGGGAATCGTGACTTTAGGTACCACTGTAGAACACGATTTTAATTCTGGCTCTCAGCTCTCTTGAATTACATTCAGTTATTTAGTATTCACTCAGAACATGTTAAATATTAATTTTTCTATTTTTCTAGAAAATTGTAGATTAGATAGCAATTCCCGTGAAAATAAAAAAGTTCATTTTCCCAGATAAGTACATAGAAATACTTAAAATGTGTATCATGGATATTTTTCTCATGTCCAAAGCTAAGGTTTTCCAGGAAAATGAATTTTTTGTATTTCTCACGTTGTCAAGTTGAAAAATAATCTGGAAGAAAAGAACCTCCAAAAAAGTATATATTTTTACAGTAGATAACATTTACATGAAGCTTACTTTCGAAAGACAATATGTTTTTAAGGTCTAAAAATTACGCAGTGAAGCCTCAGAAAGAGTTTAATTATTGAAAAATTGTTCGAAGGGTGAGAAATGTTTTTCTTGCAAATCCTTGCAAATTTATTGCAAAATACATGGTACTTGAAATCTGGGAAATTCAAATATCATTGTGAAACTTGAAAAAAAAAACTAGGAAACAGATAGAAAAGTGACGGAAAAAGATTTCTTAACAGTTGATCTTTGGATGAATTCAAATATATCTAACGTTTTTCGATGGAAATTCTATGCTCATCAAGGAATTTAAAAAGTGGTCATAGAGAGGCTAAAGTTATTATTTAGACGTAGTAAGCCCCTCGTATAATTATTACTCTGCTATATCCTACCCGCAAAATGTACAGCGAAAAATCAATGATCACCAACCTGGCAGTCGCGGCCTAAACCGGTCCTCGTTCAGTACCGCCAGATAAAGCTCCTCCCTCGTTGGTTTTGGTACAGCGCCCTCGGGAACAGACATGGAAATTCCGGAATCCGGCAGCACCAGCAGGGCGCCTCTCGTATTAACAACGGCTCGCGCCACGTTTCCAGTTTCTAACTTTGGCAGCCTCACACTCTCGGACGCGACATTATAAGTAGAATCTGATGAAGGATAGGAACTGGTAACGCTGTTTTCACTGTCGGAGTGAATTTGCTTATCGCTGCAGGATTCTTGGGTGGAGGTGCTGGGCGTTGGAGACATGGGGGAAGGTTGAGGTGCTAAGGATAAATGGGGGACGTCATAGTGATGTTCAGAAAGGGAACGAGACATAGAGAGTTTAGGGTCAAAGGGGTACTCGTAGCAGGCAGGCACTGTCGTGGCTGTAACATCCGGCTGCAGACTCAGCTTCTTGTCCTGGTCGGGGAAGAACTCTGGGTGGAATTCTGTAAGCGAGTTCAAGGGTTTCTACATTCGTCACCTCAGCAGCTCGAGTATCTATAGTCACGGTTATAACCGAATTCAGTAAAGGAACTTACCGTTGCGAGCCATGGAATACAACGAGTGGTCACGTCCTTTGCGTCGTAGCAATCTGGTGAGGAAGAACACTAAGCCACCGATAACCAAACATGCCACGGTCAAACCGATGTACAGGGCCACATCCATTTGACGATTTGCTGAAAAAAAGTTAAAATTTCTTTTACATATATTTTTACGTATTTAATTGTATTGTTTTGACTTTTTAGCTATTATTATTAAAAATATCTACTTTTCCACGGAAGTTTATAGTTTCAGATGGGATTCAGGCTAATGTAGAAAGTCAATAATGATTTTATACTAGATTCCAGAAAATTACATCGTACATTTTATTCTATCCAGTGTTGAACGAATTTAACCTTCTTCGAACAGGGATTGACATTTTGACGAATAGGACTCGGATGTGCGATTGATTCCTTTGGGTAGAAAAACTGTGCCAACATTAATCCAGTTTTCTTTTTACAAGATTGCCTCTAGTTGTACATAAACTAGATAGTGCTTGGATATCCTTTAAGATCTCGTTCGCATCAGGTAAGATGCTTGCTTAAATTGCCCCACTGGGACGCCTCCATATTTAGATGACCGAGAATGTCTCTCATTCTTGAGGTGTGTAAACCTTTAAGGCCCCTGGAAATCATCGGGAAATTCTGACGGTAAAACTGAGGCCAAAAGGAGAAGCCATTTTGTCTGGTTTTTTGTATACATAATCTAAAGAGTAGTAAGACTTGCGGTACAGGCGGATTTTTCGGATAAAATTCTGGTTTTTATGTAATGATCGAAAATAAAAAATGGGCCCTATAAGCGCGGAGATGTGCTATAGCCAAGGTTGAGTCCTTCAGGGGCGAACACACCATATACTGTAGGAGAGCCAGGGTTAATCCTCTGTGTACCGTTCTATGTCTGTCGGATTTTTTTACTGAATATTATGTAAAATATATTACAAAATGTTCGCGTTTTAATTTTTTGTTTAATTAATGCAATACTCCTCTAACAATTTAAAGTTTTTTTAAATTTCTGACACAGCATCGGTTAGCATACCCACTTACAAAGAAAAACGTCCTGTGTCTTGTTTTTGATTCAGTCGACTGTTAACTTAAAAAATTCAGAATAGGTCATATAAACTTTAGAATAAACACACTTTTTATTTCATTTGTATGAAAATTATTGAGCCTTATTACAAGTCTCTGCGATTATTAGAAGCTGAAAACGAGACTCTGTTCATTATTGTTTACATTTAAAGTGCTAAGTAAAAGTAGCTGATGCCAATTTCTTAATGAACCTTTACATTATTGATAAACAAATTACCACATGATTTTATTTAAAATCGCTACAGATATTAGCACGTCCAATTATGGGCATTCAAAAATGTGCATTAACTTGTTAAATACAAACATTTGAATACGATCTTCTATCATATATACCGAAGCTGAAGTAGATCTAAAGAGGAGTATAATTTATCTCTTGATATTTTTCTTCAAAAAATTGTTTGCAATAAAGAAAAATAACTTTCTATGCTGACTCTGCATATTTCTATTTCTGTAATCGATGTGTTCTAGAAATTGATGACTTTTAATTTTTTTAAATTTGATATTACAACACAAAGATGCATCTTTGAGAGTAGTCCAGCTAACGGATGCTATGTTAGAAGTTTCAAAAAACATGAAATTGTAAGAGAGTATTACATTAATTAAAAAAGGAATTAAAACGCGAATATCTCAAAACTGTTCAATGTTAAATAATATTCAATACAAAAATCCGACTTACACAGAACCGTACGCAGAATTAGCCCTGGCTCTCCCCCCAGTATATGGTGTGTTCGCCCCTGAATGCCTCAACCTTGGCTATGGTGCGCGTCCCCGCGCTTATCCGACGCATTTTTTTCTTTCGATCATGACATAAAAAATAGAAGTCTTCGAAAAACGGCATGTTCCGCAGGTCTTACCACTCTTTAGATTATGTATACAAAAAATTAGACCAAATGCTTTCCGATGGCTTTCAGGGGCCTTAATGCATTTAAGCTACATAGAAACTCTCATTGAACTTTCATTTATTGTTTAAGTAGGAGTGAAAATCATGATAATTTTATTGAATCTATTTACCTACTACGAAGGAGACTGCAAAATCACGAAAAAGTTTTATGCAGAGCTTCATATCCAGCGATCAGTATCCACCGATTTTATTGTACGCGGTGCAGTTAAATTTTAGGATCATCGTAAGAACTTACGGCAACTTCCTTTCTATTATGTCGCCATACAGTGCGAGTCTTCCGACTATCATTTTCTCCAATATGCCCTTTTTATCGTGCTTGTAAGATTACGTCATACATATAATGTAAGGCGGTAAAGATTAGTGTTGTCATTACACTTCTTATTGCCAACCGAGCTAACTCTCATTCGTTTGTTTGCAACGTTTTACAATCGAAGGAGGATAATAATGTTACGTCTAATAATATGACTTTGCTGAGAGCACAGAAAACACACACATACACGTAAAATACATAGTGAAGAAAAGTATTTGCAACCGGAACATAGAAAATTACTAGGTTATGATAACATCCTAAAACTAATGGATTATGTAAGAGGAAAGAGCATAAAATCAGAGAATATTTTAAATACTAGCATTCATTCTACACGATAAAGCTTGAACGGTTGAATAAATCTTTAAATATCGCAAAATAATTAAAGGATATTAAAATTCGATTTTTAATATTTGTTTGACGAAAAGTATAGAACGGAAAAATTTATTTTCTGACGATATTGATAGGGCGATCTTATAGCAGTAGGTTGAAATACGTGCAACTAAAGCCGCAGCTAAACATAACCATCATACAAGGGTTAAAAATTATTTATTCCCACTCGATCGACCCTATCAGCAAAATCGAAGACTAATTTAGCATTCAGACGGTGGTTGCTGCCGTCCAGGCGCTTCGCAGAAACGGTAGTGAGGGTATCTACCTAACCTGAGTTTGTATACGGGGGCGCAGGATAATGACACTCTATTTGCATACACGATCAATTCCTGCTCTTGGGAGCCTAGAGCGGCCACCGATTGCATAATTTTCCATGATATTAAAACTATACCTGCAGGGTCGATTCACGTGCAAGTTTTATGTGTTCAATATCGATGTTGAACGTCATCTCGGTGGACGGCCAAGGAGAACGGGCGGAGAATAATGGAGAAAAGTTCCAAAGCAGCTATGGGGTGTTTTCGCATATCGACCGTCATCAGGGGAAATAGCATTGTTTCAATTGTTTATTTCGCACACACGAAGGGTTAGGCAATCATCAGAGTGGAAACCTGTAAGTTCCGCAGTAAATGTGTCAATAATTATCCAGTCAAGTAATTAAAAGTAAATACGCCACCCTCATAAAACTGGGTTCAGATTCGTTGATCCGGTTGAAGGTTCATATTTCGCTCCGTGGTTTCTAATTGTGATAGCAGATGACAAAAATGCAATAAATTTTTTATTTTAGTTAGGTTGGTGCACAATCTTTAGAATAAGTGATTCCACGTTCACATACATTCTGGTTTTATGATATTTCTTTTGTTTAAAGTGTGGTTACTTTACTTAATGTGAAATAGAAATATTGCTATGATGACTAATAATGTATAAGACCATATCGAAAAATCTAGATTTTTATGTTCACCTTCAAATATAAATATTAATTAGGAATAATTAATATCTTTACGAATACGGACGATACAATATTTTCTTGATCTAAAAAAATATTTCTTGTCTCAAGAAAATGTACTAGATTGAAGAAACTTGATTTTCTTTGTTTAAGTACACTTTCTTGAGCCAAGACAAATTTTCGTAGATCATAAAAATATTCTGTCATCCATATTCGTGCCGATATTTTCTTGATACAATGCTATTTTTTTTCCGTGTAATTAAGAAAAATCTTTTAACTTGATGTAATTTTAATATGCACATCTTAGAAGATAAATTATTATTTTACATATAATTTTTTAATCTGTGAAGAGGTAATCTAATTTTGATGTTTTCTTCAACTACTATATTAAAATTTCAGACAGGTTTTGCGTGGTATAAGGTGCGCTTCCATCGCTTTAGAGTTTAGACTTACTAATCCGGAACAAAAGTTTGGGTCGGGCCCTAAGCATACTGAATATATTATCTTATCGACAACAGAGATTCCTTCTTCAAGGACTAAATAAACTAAATGAACCGTTCAAGAGGGTAGACGTGAACTCTGACCTCGAATCTCATTCAGACGCATAAAAGGAGAACTAAAAATGCGTTGTCTTCGCAGTTTGAAGAAGGTTAAATCACGAGAGTGGGTGGGTTACAAGCAAATGTTCAACTATAAAAAAAATTTCCTCACCTTCCTCGGTCATCTGCGCTCCTCCCATCTTGGCGGTTCCAACTAAAACAAAAAGGAATGCAGTTTAAAAAATGCAAATCACATGCAATTATACATTGTAAGGAAGAAGAATGGTTTAGTCAACAGATTAAATATTAGCCTAGGTTCTAGGTGTACTAAAATAGTCGAAATTGTTACTGAAGCTTAATAAATTTTTCTTAACTACAATTCAAAACTAGAATGTATAAAATTAGAAAGTTAGACTCACCATTGCACATACCACCTGTACAATTCCCTACAGTGATGTCTCTCCCTTGACAAGGACGACCACCGTAGCTAGGAGAGGGTTCGTCGCATGAGCGTCTTCTTGTGTGAGTGCAGTCACTTCCACAAACAGACCACGCTGACCATCTGGACCAGCCTCCATCGACCACTGCGTACAGAAAGTAAAGAACCGTAACGCATAGTCTCGAACACATATCTCCGAATTCCTCAGAGATATTTTCATGTGGGTATATGGTCAAAATTTTGAATATTTAAACTGATAGAATATTACGACATGAGAAACCTAAGAGCATAAATGTTAATATAATGCCGCTTAAAGGTTTCTGCTCGGTACTTATCACATTGGACTTAATTTTTTAAATAACTTATTTGATCGCGGAAGCTAATTATTATGGAACACCTATAAATTTACTTTTTCTCGTACTTTCTAAGACCACATCAAAATATTAAATATTTACACATTAAATATATGTCTATTTAGACTTATCCAATTTTCATCGATTATCGATATTTTGAGATTCCGTAAGTTAGAGATATGGTTTTTACGAAAATTCATATCTAGCTGTCGATCTGTCTGACTATTCGTAGTGTGTAGCGACATACAAAGGTCCAGAAATAGACTCTTGCAGGCAAACTCGCCCACACAATACATTTTCTAACCGACTTAGGAAAATTTAGGATTAAGGAAATTTAGAAAATTCCTCACAAACGTAAGGGAACCAATTTTTTCATTTTTTTTTGTGATTAGCAATACTTAAACAAATAAAGCCGCAACATTTTTCATTTCAACGTTATGTTTTTTTTATCTCTGAAAGTATCTCTTAAATAAAATCATTATTAGTCAGAAATAATAAAAACAGATTTAGACATCACACATATTCTGTTAAAATGTGTATTTGATTATTATGAACAACTTATTTAAAAAACTGCTTCAGTATATCAGTTTGATGTAGGAACACAATTTTTCTCTCTTAAAATCGTTGTAATTTATTATTATAATGACATTAATGACGAAGCATTGTCATAATTACAAAAAATGTTAACAACTTATAAATTTCTAAACAATTTTTAACCCATTAAGTCTCATGGGCAGACCAATTGATACATTGTAGAAAAGTTCATGTTGGAATGAGAAACTTTAAATACAAGAAGATTTAAGCAATTTGTTTAATAATATCGGCTATAAAAAAAATAATAGCACCATTCGATTTTGCGAGGAAAATTACACAGATTCCACGTGTTAGATCATTTTTTACTTTTTTTTTAACTTACATTTTTAAACAAATCGTTTAAACTGAAACTGTTTGATTTAAATTCTTCTTCATGAAAAATAATCTTCTAATTAAATATTCTTATCTCAAAATAAACTTTTCTACTATGTGAATTGGTCTATCCATAAAACTTAATGCGTTAAAAAATTGTTCAAACTTTATAAGTTGTTTATAAGTTTTCAAATTATGAAAATTTTTTGTAATAATACCATTTCAATAATAAAATTCAAAAATTTTAAGGCAAGATATTTTGTTCTATAAAGACTATAATACACTGTTGAATTTGTTTAAATAAATTGTTTATAATTATTCAATACTATTTTTAATAGAATATTTTTGATTTCTAAGTCTGTCTTCATTAATTCTGACTAATAATTACTTTATTTAGGGCATTCATTCATATAGTTGAAATTAAACGTTTTGCCACTGTATTTGTTTAAGTACGGTTAAACACAGAAACAAGTTAAAACATTGGCTCTCTTACGTTTAAGAAAAATTTAATACCGAGTATTTCTAAGAAAAAAAAACATGAATGGGTCACGAAATGTATCCTGTTGTGGACGAATTTGATCGCAAAAAACCCATTTCTGGACCACTGTGTGACGGCACGATAACTTTCGAAGGATTTTTTAATTCGAATTTTCTTTGGTAGACTTTTCACTAGTCCAAAAACACAGACTAAGTTCGTTAGTCAGACTTCTGTCACAAAATTATTTTATTGTTTTAGCAAGGAAAAATAAAAGAAGGAAAATAAAAATTTTCAACTTTGCAGTTTACAGCTACACAACGCCATAGTTAAGAAATAGTAATATCAACAAAATTGTGCATCCAAAAAAGATCTACAAAATCGTTTTCAACCTTTTTCTTTTTATAGGGCTGACAGTTTTGGTTTTGTCACTTTAAAGATACCATTAAAGAATAATATATTAGCTATACACTGATAATCAAGGTAAAATACGATGAAAAGTGCAACATGAAAGTTCATTGCTTTAAAAATACGTACGAATTTGACTTTAACCATGTAAGTTTCGAATTCCTACAACTTAATCTAAATTCAAGTAATTCCGAGCGCGAGTGTCGTGATGAGAATATATTCCTCAAATCCGAAGGAGTTTTCAAAAAAATATGTCAAAATGTAGTTCACTTAGTTCTTAAGAGTAAATGTGATGCATGGGAATAACGAAAACTGGACCGAGTAAACAAAGCGAGATATATTGGTAGGTGAGCGCGAAGCGCCAGATACGCCATGATCACCCTATAGTCCTAGGCGAAATTGTGCTTGACGAGAATGTGCCAGCCGGAGGCGGGCAGATTTTTAATTTTCTGATTTATAAGTGTTGTTTACTTCTTTTTACAATTGGTTCTGAAGAGAACTGAAAAAAACACTGAAACTTACCCAGAGTGTTTGTGAATCCCTCTGAAGTTCCCACTGTTCCAAAGTAAGCATACAGGGAAAATAAAAAGAGAATTACCCAATAACAGATGCTTTCAGCTGAATGAATTTGACATGCATCGACTCGAGAATTTTAAACTTTCTATTGCCAGAGTGTGTTCTTTACGACATTTTCTAAAATAGATATATAGCAGGTTCTTTCTTTTATTCAGAAGCATAATGGAAAATGGAAAAAATAGGAGCAAGGACAAAGAAATAACCAAATGCGTTTCTTTTTTAAACTAAATCTTTCACAGAGCTTCAAAGTTTTAAGCCGATTTCTAAACTGGACTTTCTTTTAAAGAAAAATAGTAATTTCAAACTCCAGTTCCTGTGCATCCTAGAAGTACATTCCTAGCAAGTTTCTAATTAACGTAAGTCCAATATTTGCACTAGTCGTAGCGAGACAGCGCTTTCGGCTAGTCAACTTTGCTACAGCCTATATGCCAAGAGATGTACTCTGCAACTTTCTTGAAAGTTTGCAAACTAAACGTAAAACACGTTCCCGTTCTTTATTCGCTTCGCACTCAGCGACCCTTACTTGTAACAATGCCTCTGGTATCACCGTTCAACTCTGATCCTCGTAAAAGTCAAGGAGCTTTTTATTCGCTTACATTGGCGTGACTGCGCTGCCATGCAATCAGTCCAATACACTTCACACTTTAGGTAGCTACCACGTTTCCCATCGATGAGTGATGAGCCCTTTCACCATGTCAGAATAGCCAATCCCAGGCACGTGTACCGTAAATGGCACGTTAAGCCAACAGTGGACGGTTCAACAAGATCAACAAATATTTACCCACGAGCCGTCGCTTACATCTTATCCAGGGGCAGTAATGCCTCGTATCGCAGAGAGAAAAGAACACAATTTACAGTGAAATCATCGGATCGCAACTGCCTGTCGATATAGATAATTATCAAGGGAAAAGCCTGAAAACTTGCCACAAAGATTTCTAAAATTTGTAATCCAGGAAAGTTATTTGATACAGACCATTCTAAACTGTTCTATACGCAACTATTTTAGGAATACGCTCATTGCATTGACATGTTTTCTAATAATATGAGCTTTAGAATGAATAATATCAAAATCCAGTTTCATTTATTTTTGTTTAAATTTCTGATTCTTTACAACGTGTGGGGAAACGACTTCTTCTCAGTATTTTACAAAAAAGTTAGTCGGAATAGATTAAGAAATTACAGCAAATGTTGTCTTAATACTCAAACCACTACTAGTTCTGTCAATTTTGCATTGCTTGGTAGATTTTCCATGAAAAAAATATAAATCATAGTGGAAGAAGAGAAAGTCTCACAACTGTCAAAGCGAGTTAACAAAAGTTTTTAGCATCTTTAATATTGTGCTGGTACTTTAAGTGTCAACAAGCTCTTCGTATTTTTTCCAAGTCAGATTAAAATCCAAAGATGGAGACGCTTCAAGAGT
>CAKNWT010150366.1:0-11748 GCA_932066315.1 Andricus coriarius
TCTTTCAATATGGGGGGAGGAATGCTAAAATTTGAAAAATCATTCTTACATAATTGAGGGCCCTTCTCAGAAAATAATTTAAATTAACAGAGACTATGTTGTTTACTCAAAAAGTGTGACTGTCTTATGTAATTTTTTGTTTAATTTGTGAAAACCGATACGATGTGAAGCCATTAATGGAACCGAAAAAATCTCCTTCATAATAAATTTTAAAAATTTACATTTTGAAGATTTACGAAATTCATATTTTGTAAAAACTGTTTCTTTTCGTGAAGAATCTGAATTGCTGTAGTAGTAAAATTGCTCTAAAAATTTATTTATCGCGATTGTCTGAAGTTTGATGCAAATGGTTTCTCAATTTATAGAAACGAAATTTGCATAAATTTCAGAAAACGAAATATCCATATCATATGATATGAAGCTGTCTCAAATAAAAAAACAAAATCTTTATTTTTGTTATGTTTTTTTTCAACGAGCGAAGTAATCAATTCTATTCTTTTGTATGACAAAAATGTTTTATTTGTGCATTGTTTCCTCCGAATATCAAAATATAGAATGTAATTCAAGAGTATCATGGATTAACTGTCCAGGGCATTAAGAATTTGATCTAGTGTGCAAACGAATGATCCCCTTCCTTTCTGGATTGCAACACTTTCTGTTGGTAAACTTCCCCAGAAATGCAGGTGGATCAAATTACCAAATTTTTATTCAATCGATACGCATTGGTACATTCAAGCTGTAACTAGAGTCTAAAGAAGTACGAAATAACTGCAAAAATTTAGTAATTTCATTTGTGCCGAAGCATTAAAATATCCGCCTATTGTTTAGAAGTTCGCACTGATACGAGCTATGAAAATGATTTCTTATTTATTCTCTGTTTCTTATATGTAGGAAAGGAGAAAGGAATTCAGTTTCGGGAGCCGGAAATTGCAACACGATTCTTCTTCCTCTTACGTGAGGAGTCTCTCATTTGGAGTTGCAAAGATACACGTGTATCTATTCAAGACGCGTTTCGGCATAAACTACTTATTACCGAAAACGTTTTTATTGGTTAGTGCGTGAAGCAGAATGCTTGTGAGAGAAAGAGATACGGAGGAGGCGGAGGAGGAGGGGGAGAAATGAAAATGAAAAAACGAAAGTAAAAACGATACAGAGAGCAACCATCATCTACCAACGCAACGCAACGTTTCTGGTCCAGCGTGATTATACGATGGGAGTGGTCGCGGCCCAGTTGGGCACTGAGTTCTCCTTCTTTCATGCTCGCAATTCCAGGACCAAATTCGCCTCGAGCTATGCGCCGACTTATAATGTGAGGGAAGCGGAAAGCATCTTTCTTCGGGCGTCGTTCTTCGACATCGGTAGTATAGGGCGAAGCCCAGGCTCTATAAGAGCCTGGGCTGGCTTTGCCTCGAGAGATGTTCATAAGACCAGAGGCGCATTCGTGCCGGCAGCAAGAAAAGAGTGCACGAGATGCGATGGGCGGGGGAGGGAAAGAGGCTCGGTAAAAAATCGAACTCGCCTCACCTCGCATTGTATCATTACATTTCAAACGATTATATTCCGTGTGTCGAAAAGCTAAGTGCAACGAGGCCAATTCATTTCGCAACAAAAAAGAACGTGAAAAGTAAAAACGGGGGTGGTGATTATAAATGCCGAAAACAATCTTTTTCTTATTGAGGTACTGCAATTTGTAAAATAATACACTATTCAGGGTTTTGAAAACCATAAAACTGAATATATTCAAGTCTCACTAAATAAATCACATGATATCAAGTTTTGATTCTCTTTGGGAACCAAATGTGACATCTTGAAATTTAGTGTGGTTTATAAAATTGAACAAATCAGTATAAGTAAACTTTGTTTACTGATATTTTTCTTCACGTATGCATTCCTTCATTTGTTTCACGTGGAAATATTTCTACTAATTCAAGAAATTTTATAAGCCATTCTGGGCTGCGTTTCGCACGCATAACAAAAATGAGTTTGAAGGTTGAGGAAACAAACATCTAAACAAATTACGTAACATTTTTTTGGGCCAAAAATTTCGAAAAAATGGTAAAAATTCCTTGTTTAAATATTAACACAGTAAATACAAAAAATATTTTTCAGGTCAAAGTTGGCTAAGAACGCTGCAGACAGTTGACAAACATATGCAAATGTTAAATTTAGTTGTAACTGAAGGGTGGCGTTCCAAAAGAGAACCAATACAATTTTAATAATATCAAGACAGACAAAAAATGTGCCCAAAAATTAAATTTTCAATGCAGGAAAAAAATCAAAATTGTTGAATTGATACATTGCAGGTTTAATTGGGACATTCCATTGAGTCCCGAGAAAACGTTGGGAGATTTTTTGTCGTTCGATATGCACATTTTGTCAACTGTGGATAGTGATTGAAAATCCCATTTTAATATTAGAAAAGACAACAGCAACTTATTGACTCTTGAAAAGTTTGATTGAAAGAAGTCATCCAAATCGTTTCCACAAGAAATATGTTGTTGTATCCCACAAGAAAGAATTTTATGAACGCGTCTTGGAGATGAGAAAACATTTGATTTCTTTTGAAAAATTAAAATTCACAATTTTTGAAAAAAATACTAAATGTGCAAAAAGTTTATGAAGCTAAGTTATTTCTTCAAAAAACGTCTACAAAAAAGTACTGTACTATTTTTTTCTCTGTTGCATTATTAGGTATTCTCGAAAACATTAATAAATGCAATGTTTTGCTAACATAAATAATCAAGAAGGGTACAGATCAACAGGAAGAATACATTTTTTTGCAAACTTTTTCTTTCAAAGACAAAATATTCGAAGATAGAAATTAATATTTTACATTTTTAAATTAACACAAATAAAATGATTGGCAAGATATTACTATCGAAGAATAATTCAAAATAACAATTGTAATATAAATCAGTCAATTTGAAAAATTGTTATTTTCAATTACATCTTTGAAAATTTAAACTATAAGGAAAAAGTTTGTTGAAAAATTTCTTTTTCCTGTTGATTTACGCATTTCTTGATTATTATTTATGACAGAAGAAAAGGATTTTAAAGAATTTTGTAGGATTTCCAAATATTTCAAGGGATTTCCAAAGAATTAAAAAAAAATTAAATTAAATTTCAACGGATTCTTAGCGATTTCAAACATTTTAAGGTCTTTTAATGTATTTCAAGGAATTCCACAAGCTATAAAGGATTATATTGAATCTTTAAGGATTTCAAAAGATTTCAAAGATTTCTAGGAATTTGAAAGGTTACATTTAGACAACTTTAATAAATAAGTACAACTAAGTTTAAATATTTACGGAATTTCAAATGATTTCTACTTAATTGAATGGACTTCACGATTTCAAAAGGACAGTTTTAAAGAGATTATAAAGGATTTCAAGAGATTAAAAGATTTTAGGCGATTTAAAAGAATTTGGCAGCTTTTCCAAAGATTTTTAGGGATTTTAATAGAAATTTACAAAATAAGTGAAATTTCTGGGGATTCCGAGCGATTCCAGAGATTTTCAGGGATTCGAACAGTCTTTTAGTTACCTTTGATAAATAATTTCAATTTAATTTATTTGCAAGGGACTTCAAATGATTCCTACTTATTTTAGTGAATTTTTAAGATTTCCAAAGGAACGATTTCAAGGGATTTTAAGGTATTTCAAAGGTTTTTAAGAGATAAAAATTCCAAGGGATTAAAAATAATTATTTAGGATTTTCAAAGATTTCAAGGAATTTCAAGTTATTTTAATAAATTTCATAACATTTGAAGGATCTAATTGAATCTCCAAGAATTTCAAAGGATTTAAAAGCTTTCTAAGGATTTGAACTATTTTTTCAGTGAACTTTAATGAATGGGTTTGTGATATTTTATATTAAAGAAATTTAAAATGATTTCTACTTATTTCAATAGATTTTTACGATTTCCAAAGATTTCAAGGAATTTTAACAATTTCAAAGGGTATAAAAAATTTAAACAAGTTTCGAAGGATTTTGAAGATTTGGCGTTATTTAAAAAAATTACAAAGAATTTCAAGAGTTTTAAACATTTTTAATGGATATCAAGGAATATCACCAGATTTAAGGGATTTCATAGGACCTCCAATTATTCTAAATATTTTAGGATATTTTACAAATTTCAAGGTTTCTCAACGGATTTCTAGAGGACTTTAGGCAAAAAAATTTAATTAATTTCATTTTCAAGGGATTTCAAATTATTTTGACAGATTTATAACTGTTCAAAAGATTTTAAAGGAATTCAAAGCAGCTTAAAATATTTCAAGGAAGTCATACGCCTTTTAACAGATTTAAAAAATGTTAATGGATTTAAAGTGATTCCAAAGGATTTTAACCGAGTTCAATAAAATGTTGAGCTATTTCAAAGATATCGAGGCCATTCAGACATTTTTTCTGTACAAACTTTATTTGTGCAGAATCGCTATTTTTACGTACAGTAGAACTCGTCGACTCGGGGACGGACCAAGCCTTCACTTTCGATCACAAACGTAGCTGCGACCCTGTGCGCGTGCGCCTACCTATAACGGTTCCGATCCGACGAGTCCTACTGTACTTCCATATGAGATTATGGGTGACATAAAATAAATCGTTACTTTGTAACTTCACTACTTTTTACATTATTTCGTTCACTATTTTCCTATTATATATTCCAATTCTGATTATCATATCATGGTTTTATATATAATGATTTTCTCTAATGAATTTCCTTTAACTGCGAATGAATTATACGAGAATCATTATAGGCCTATACCAATTTTGCTATAATACTTTTTCGTAAGGACCACGTCACATACAATCTTTTACAATCCCAAGCAATCTTGCAATCTATTGTACAACAAAAGTCCGAGTAATTAGCCCCTCGTGGAATCTCCTTTATTTCGTGAACTGAAGCCTCTACAACTCTACATCATCATAAATTTTCTCTCTACATAATAAAATTTGAGATACAAGAATATTACACGTATCTCTCAACACTTTGTCGATTATTGGTTGATTCCCTGCAATTCGATTCCTTCACGCTTTCGATTAGCCCTTGAATAATCTAAATTGCCCACATATTGTTATGGGATATCCCATAACTCGGTGTATATCGAAAATGATACGGCATCGAAGTAGAAAAGTGGTCTTGGTCGATTCCAGTCGTTTGCTACTCGTAATGAGTAGTACTTACCTGATACCAGGAGGAGAAAAGGGGAAAGGTTTCAAGTTCGTGGCCGAAACGAGTATACTCATTTTGTTCGAGCTGAACAGATCGACAATAGAAACTAGCCTCGGGCAAGGTATCCCATTGATGTGGATGCAAAGTAACTACGTATGTATGAATGAGATATCCAAGCCTCCGAAGTTACCTGAGAATGTATTGTCCAGGGAGCACGCATTTCCGATGAGGCATGCATCTGCCTGTAGATACAAATTTTCTGTTGATAGTCTATTCGCCGCGAGCAAGTAGAGTACGACCTTGCAAGGTAATTTTAAAGGGCGATTTTATTGGTCGATTCTTTTGAACTGTAATTTTCATTGGGTCTTGGGATCTAAAGGAAATTGTTCAGACCACCTGTCCAGCTCAAAAAGATACTCTTATATGGGTATTTCTCCTTATGGTTGATTCTCTATAATGAGGTCATTTGTTATTAGAACAATTTTAATTGCTAAAGCATTTTTAAATATGTGTGCTTTTTTGTCCAAACAATTTAGTAGCGCTAGAATAAGCAAAATTGAAAGTATTTGAGCTTAAAAATTTTTTAAATGTTTTTTAAAACAATTTTTTGAAAAACTTGGTCATTTTTTAGTATCTGCATTAGTGGTCCGATTTTCATAAAAATGAGTTAATCTAAAGTTTTTGAGGTCGCTGCATCCGAATTTGATAACAGAATTTCCAAATTCAAGTTGGCGAATTCAGCAAGTTGGATTTCCTTATCATTAATCGAATGTGGCGAATTAAAAATTTGTAAAACATAAAACTTGCATAATTTTTAATTGAAAATTGTCAAAATTTAAAAATGTTTAATTTTAAAAATTTACAATTCGAAGCTCTACAATTTTGAAGTCACAATTTAAAATTCTTGAACTTTGAAAACTCGGAATTTAAATATTATTTAATTTTATAGACTTGTATTTCAATGGTATGTAATGTTGAACGTTATTTTTGAAAAAGTTTAATTTTTAAGACTTTTTTTTCTTTATTCATTATGTGTCCCCTAAGGGTATACATGCGACTTCCATTTCTTCCAATCCTTCCGTCTGCATATTTTATAAAATCTTATCCTTACTATTTACAGTTATTTACAGCTATTTACAGAAAATCTTATATCTAGATCCTTATTTCTATTTTTGACGGTAGCGCAATTTGGGACGTTAGAGAAAATTCATTCAATCGGAATGTTTATAGATTAGAATGATGTAATTCTGAACGTTTTTTTAAATATATAGTTCAAGTTTGAAGACCTAGAATGAAAAAATTTTCAAATTTAAATATTCGCAATTGAAGACGTTTAAATATTTAATGTGTATAATAAAAAATGAGGCAGTTTTTATTGATATTTTGGAATAGTTCAACTGTGAAGATTTAAGATTAAAAATGATTAAATTTTGAAGATTGAACATTGAAATTATGACATTTTTAATTTGCCATGTTGGATTAGCCAACTTGAATGTGGAAATTCTGTTTAAAAATTTCGGATTAGCCGACCCTAAAAACTAATGCAGATTCTGAAAAATAACTAGTGAGTTTTTCAAAAAATTGTTTTAAAAATCATGCAATACATTTTTAAGCTCAAACACTTTCGAAATCGCTTATTCTAGCGCCAACAAATAGTTTGGATAAGAAAACACATAATTCAAAATAATTTTTAGAAAAAATGTTCCTATTAAAAGTCAACTTAAAATGTAGAAAATAACCAATATATGACAATATACTGAGAAAACAAATAAAGTTAACGATAAGAAAATATTTTGTTGTGCACACAACAAAATTGTGTTTAGCGTATCAAACTTTTTGGTTGGATCAACCAAACGGTTCAACAAAATAATTTGATTCACACAGCGGTTCAGTAGTTAAATGTTATATAAAAAAGGAGATTTTTTCCGAACACGGGATTAAAAGAAGATTTAATTTATTATTAAAAACTTCTTATATGATCATATGGGTATTTCGTGAATATTACAAGATCTGTTGAACACTGCTGCAATTTTTACTCATAAAATACATCAGCAAAAAGTTCAAAAAGATCAAAGAAGGGTTTCAGGGATTTCAGGGCATTTTAAGAGATTTTGAGATAATTCTAAAGAAGTGACGGGATCTTATAATGATTTCAAGAACTACCGAAATATTTTAATGAACTTTGAACGATGTCACGGAATTTTCATGGGATTTCAAAGATTTTGAGGGACTTAATGGAATTTCAAAAGATATGCAAAGATTTCAAAGGATTTTATCGGTTTTTGACAAGTTTTAAAAGATTTCAAAATATTCCAAATATTAAAGGATTATTTTAAAAGATTTCAGGGATTACTAAAGTTTTAGGGTATTTCAAACGATTCGAAATTCATCACGAGAGGTTTCACAGTTTTCAAATGATCTTAGAAGATTTCAAGAGCTTGAAGGTTATAAGAGGTAATCTCAGCTTTTTCAAGGAATTTCATAAGATTTTAAGGGACTTCAAGGAGTTTCATCAAATTTCAAAAAATTTTACGATTCTTCAAGAAATACTAAAGGATTTCGTCGAAATTTTAGGGATTTTGAGGGGGTTCAAAGAGGTAAGAACGATTTTCACAGATAACCAAGGATTTTAAGGTGTGTCAGAGGATTTTAAGAGATTTATAGATATTTCTAAAGAAGTAACGGGATTTTAAAGAATCTTAGAATTATTTTAAGGCGAAATATTTTAACAAGTTTTAAATGATGTCACGGTATTTTAAAGATTTTAAGAGATTTAATGGTATTTTAAAATATTTGCAAAGATTTCAAAGGATTTCAAGAGTTCGAAGAAATTACCTAGCAAAATTTCAGAGATGATTTCAATTTTCCAAGGGAGTTTTCAAGATTTTAAGGGGCTTCATGGAGTTTAATCATATTTCAAAAGATTTGTGATGTTTTAAGAGATACAAAAAAATTTTGAAAAAATTTTAGGGATTTTAAGTGGCTTTGTGAAATTAAGAACGATTTTCGCGGATTAAAAGGCTTTCAAGGTATTTTTCAGAATTTTGAGAGGTTTTAAGGAATTTTGAGAGATTTGAATATTCAGAGGATTTCGTAGAATTTCAAAATATTTAACGGAATCTCAAAGGATTTTCAAACATTATAATGAATTTTAAGAGATTTTCAAAGATTTAGAAAGATTCCCACGCATTTGCAAGATTTGAATGAATTTTGAAGGGATTTTAAAGATTTTAAGGGGTCTTGTAATATTTCGAATTATTTCACGAAGTTTCAAGGATTTTAATCGATTTTTATAGGATTTTTAAGATTGTAAGCTATTTTAAGAATTTCGAAAGATTTCACAGAATCTTAAAGAATTTTAAGGGATTTTCACAGTTTTTAAAGGATTTCAAGGAGGCTCAATCTGTTTATAACTGTTTCGCGATATTTTGTACGATATCCGTCAAATTAAAAAAATTCAAGAAATTTTTACATTATTTAAAATTTGTATGGGATTTATACAATATTTTTAAATTAGCTGTGAATTCAATTATGTCAATAAAAAAAGATTTTTTGTTTACAACATATGTTTCCAATTATATTAGTGACCATAAATTTGGCACTCTTCAAAACAATGAATTAATACTATAGGTCAATCGATTTGTCTCGAATAAAGAAATCTTTTTGGTTCTTGCATAAATTTTGAATTACTCGTGGACTTGTAAATAGCTGAGCCACTCCCCTCATTTGAGGCGTCTGGGTCTTCCTAGCTTGAACTGATCTCGTATCGAAACCTTTGTCACGTTTCTTTGCGAAATTTGCAAGCAATTTTTCCATAAAAAAAGTTTACCCCGATTTTTCAAATATTATAAATGACGACAACTTCCTCACTCTTCAATAAAATTTAATAATATTTTTGGTCAATCGATTCGTTTTGAACGAAGGAATCTTTTATATTCTTGTATAAACTTTGAATTATGATAATGAAAAAAGTTTTACCATAAAAAACCGATTTTTAAAATAATATAGAGTTCTAAAGAAACGTCATGAATATTTTTAGATATTCTTTGGTCAGTTTTGAGATATTTGTTGTGAAAATGAGCCCTCAAAATTTCATTAATTTGTCTACAACTGTCTTCAAGTTTTCGTTATCACAAAAAAGTGTTACATCTACACATCCACAAAACTTCCTCTATGCTCCAGAGTCTCTATACATCCGAATGAACACATACCTCCAAGAAATTAACTTTGAACTTCCTGAGATTGGTTGCAGCATATTTCATAATTTTCCCTATTGTAAATTTCCAGTACCAACTATTATCACTGATCTTCGTGAATTTTCCAAAAACAAAACGGACTCTAAAAAGTACAAAATTGCTTTAACTGCCATCCTCAACTCATTTCCAAATTACACTAAAACATATACTGATGGATCTAAATCATACTTCGGATTTGGTCGCTCGATGGTCAGTGATTACACCAGATGAAAAATTCCAATATAAATTACCTGAGTTTTATAGTATATTCAGGTATGGAACTTACGCTCTTTTGCCCATAAAATATATAGAAATAGTGATGCATATCGATCATTCAAAAATGTTTCTAAGATCTCGTTAGATTAAATTGAAACCTGGAACACCATACTCATCACATCGAGACGAACGATCACTCAATCGAGATGATCGTCTCGTCTCGATCGACTTTCTTCATTACAAATTCTTGATCTCCATTATATTTCAGTTCCACCTAACTATGTTTTAAGCAAATCTCGATTTTTTACAAAAATGATCGATAAGCATCACTATATAGACAAAAGTGGTGATTCCCGTTTTGTCATTCTCAGTGATTCCTTGTCTGCTACTGAAGCAATTATAAATACAAGTAACTTTGATCACATCACCCAAGAATTACAAGAGACTTTATACAATCTGAAAAATCGAGGAAAAGAAATCATTCTGATTTAGATTCCATCTCACATGGGTATTGAATGATGTGACAATGTTAACTCTAGCTAAATCTGTCTGTTTACTTCCAGAGCCTGAAGTTTCCGTATGTATACTACAAGGATCTTAAAAAATGGACCTGTAATGCTATCAAGACCTTATGGAATGAACAATAGAAGAACAGTATAATTAACAAACTGCACCTGATTAGACCAGATTCCTACCTAATTACAAAAAGTATGGAAAACGTGATACCTGCGAAGTACATCTCACCATTATGCATACACTGATGGAATGCTAAAACTACACAACTAAGCCGAATCAACCTGAAATTGGAATTGAACAATGTGCTAAACTTCCTTGATGATATTGGAATCCTAAATTTAATCTAGAGTCTAGATTTATCAGTGCCCCCTTTAAATGTGCACCAAGTGTAAACTCACTTATAATATTATTTCTTCTCTGCTTTTCATGTGTCAAAATTTTTCTTCCATCCTAATGAACTTTTTGTTATATTTTTCTAAACCTTACAAAACGAAATTGGACTAAAGAAAATCGTCCATCTAATGTATATGTATATCTAATAGAACATATAATGTAATTGATGTAGTCGCTAATGACTACAGTAGCAGTGTTGGGTAAGTTACTTTTTTTAGTAACTAGTTACAATTACGTTACTTAGCGAAAGAAGGTAACTAGTTACAGTTACTAAATAAAGTAACTTCAAGTTACCTAAAAAGGTACATTTTTCACTACCTTAATTTAATGATTTAACCCTCTGCCTTGACTAGCGTATCCCCACTTTGTAATCTACAGCACGTGACCACCTCACCGATACAAAGTAAATGAGTGTTAGTGCAAGAGTTTCGGGATCGTATCCATTAAAAAAGTACATGGGCCCCCTGAATAACATATTTTCTTAATAATAAATAAATTATTAAGAAAAATTATTGAAAAGAAAGTATCAGTATTAAAGTTTAATAAAAATTCATCAAAATTGTTTCAAATTGGACAAAAAATGACAGATTTATAATACGAAATCATCATGTCGAACACAACCTCAAGAAGGAAACCTCAAAGTGAACAAAATGCCTTTAAGTGGAAGAATTCTTCAAAATTCATTTAATTTAAGGTAACTTTGTGTATTAAAACGATTTTTTGCCAGATTTCATGCAATTATTGCGCCTAAAAGGTCATTTCGCATTCTGCAATAGTAGGAAGAAGAAGTTATATTTTCTTGACAGGTAAGGAAGGAAATCGTACAAAAAATTTAGAATTTTCTAATTTTTAATTTACTATCCTTCTTAAATTATTCAGGTTATAATTTGGTATCAAAGTAATTAAATTTTTGATTGATTATTGTCAGCAATGAATTCTTCTTTGCATAAAGGTACGTCGCATTCTTCACACATGAAAATTGTTTTTTTTATTTCTCTTTTCATTTTACAGACTCGACATCTTTTATGATTTCTAATTTTTTGTATCAAGTGATCAAAGCAACTTTTAACAAAATTGCTTCAAAGTGGATAAAAAGTGACAGGTTTATGACACGAAACCCATGTGGAACATAACCTCAAGAAGGAAACGTCAAATTGAACAAAATACCTTTGAGTGGAAGAATTGTTTAAAATTCATTTAATTTAAATTTAATTT
>CAKNWT010150366.1:12148-27731 GCA_932066315.1 Andricus coriarius
ACCTGTCACTTTTTATCCAATTTTGAGCAATTTTCTTGAATATTCTTTAACTTAAGTATTGATACTTAATTTTTAGTGTTTTTTAATAATAATTTACTTATTGTTTAAAAAAGTTTCTATCAAGGGGCACTTGTGACCCTGGAAATAGTTATATGATACAGCTCTGTCGCACTTACACGCATCACATTACGTAAATGAGCACTACTATTGGTTGTTCCCTTTCTACATACTTCATTTGACGATTTTTGACGATAACGGTCAAATGACCAGGTAGAGGGTTAAAAATCAAAATTACTAAGATGATAATTCATATGGACTTAATTTAAAAAGAAATAGGCATTAGTTAATGTAAGATTTTTCAGTCCAATTTTTTAAACAAACAGTTGTATTGTGTACCAAAAAATATGAAATTTGTTTACCGGAAGAAATGAATTCTTGAGCCAAAAGAACGAATTTTCGAAAAAAAAGTTACTTTTCAACCTTCTACCAAAATAGTTTAATATTTAACAGAATACATGAATTTTCAACCAATTAGTTGAATTTTCTTGCAAAATATTTGAATTTTTTACCAAGTAGTTAAATTTTCAACCGGAAAAGATAAATTTTCCAAAAATAGCTGGACCTTCTTTAGAAATTTTTTGTACCAAAAGCGATGAATTTCCCAACCAGAATCAACACTCTTAAAAAAAAAGTTGAATTAAAAAAAAAATGTTCGTTATTTTTCAACTAGCTAGTCAAACTTTCTACCAAAATAGTTGAATTCACAGTTGCATTCAACCAAAAAAAAAAACTAATTTTCATCAAAATAGCTGAATCCTCACCCAAAACCAAGTTAGTTTTCTACCAAAATAGTTTAATTTTCAACAACAACAAAATTAGATTTTTTGCCAAAAGGGATCAATTTTTAATCGAAAATGCCGAAATTTGAACCAAGAAAGAGAGAAAACCTTCATTAAATTGTTGAATTTTCAAACCAAAAAGACGATTTTTCTACAAAACAATTGCATTTTCAAACCGAAAATATGAATTTTCAATAAAAAAAATTACTCTTCAACCAGATAAAATAGTTGATTTTTTAACAAAATGCATGAATTTTTAACAAAAATAGATGAATTCTGAATGAAAAATATAATAGTTGATATGATTTCAACCAAAAAATATTTTAATTTGAAATCAAACACAGTTGAATTCAACAAAACAAACAAAAATTGTAATTAAATAGCTGAATCCTCAACCAAATCAGATTATTTTTGTACATAAATAGTTGAATTTGCAACAAATATAAATTAGATTTTTCACCAAAAGAGGTCAATATTGAAACGAAAAGTGTTTTCAAATAGAAAAAATGAATTTTCAACAAAAAAGTTACTTTTCAACCAAATAAAATAGTTGAATTTTTAACAAAATACAAGAATTTTCATCCAAAATGGATGAATTCTCAACAAAAAATATAATGTTTGATATTATTTCAATCATGAAATATTTTCATTTGAAATCAAACAGAGTTGAATACAACCACAAAAAAAAAACAATTTTCAACAAAATTTTTGACTTTCCAACCAAAATAAATTAGAGTTTTGTACCAACAGAGATACATTGTGAAACGAAAAAGTCAAATTTTGAAACAAGGAAGAAAAAAAATGTGAACTGAATTGTAGCATTTTCAAACCAAGAAGAACAATTTTCTACAAAATGGTTGCACTTTTAAACTGAAATCACATGCATTTTTATAAAAAGCTACTTTTCAACCAAATGAAATAATTGAATTAATAATTAAAAAGTTGCATGCATTTTTCATCAAAATAGATACATTTTTAACGAAAAATATAATATTCGTTATTATTTAAACCAAAAAAGACTTTCATTTGAAGTCAATTATAGTTGCATTCAACCAAAAAAGATTAATTTTCAAGAAAATAGCTGAATCCTCAACCAAAAGAGATTTATTTTCTACCTGTAACTGACCCATAAACCTCTCTTAATAGGAGATAATATACAAAAACACAAAATAATGTCAAAGTAACTAAAACTAAAGTTCCAAGTTACTGGAAAAATCGTAACTACGTTACGTTACAATTTGCTTTTTAAAATAGGAACGAAGTTACCCTAAGAGTTAAAGATAACGTATTTTTTAGTAACTTAGTTACTTGCAACAAATTACTACCTAACTCTGTGCAGTAGTAGATGCGATTCAAAACATCTGATTAATTTGTAAAAAACTTCCTCTATGAGGAAGCAAAAGTAACGGAAAAGATGGAACTAAGGTAAAAAATGCTTTGTTTTCTCCAATCCCTCCTAAGTAAGGATTCGTAAGATTTTCCGGATCCCCTCCCACCCCAAAAAAGAGAGCCTTATGTAATTAATGGACGCTCCCCAATTGGATTTATTATTATAACTAAATGATTTGATTTGTTTGGTTGGGTGGATAGAATTATTGAATTAAACGGTTGGATTTTGATTATTCCGCTCCTAATATGTAGCAGTTTTCCAAAGAAACTCAACAGCGTGGGCTGTTCCTATGTTAATGTTAATGTTTAATTTTCGATTTTCGATTGAAATAAATATCATCGAACCGGTTTCAACTCTCAATAGTAGATATACATTAAAGTGAGCCTGGCGTGCAGAATTTATACATATAGGTGCACGTTCCACGGAAATTAATGATGCAAATAGTTTCTTCCCCAGCTAAAAATGGCAGAGAAAGAGGCGGAAGAGGACATATAAAGAGAAAGAGAAAGAGGCAAGAAAGAGAAGGAAAGAAAAGTGAATTTATTATACTGCGGTATAAACAGCTCGCTCGTTTGAGAACGACATGCGGTAGGCAATAATCGATACGGACGTGTGGATTAATTGCGAATGAATAGTCATGGAGAAATCATTGTAAGCATTCCGGAAAAACTTCGAAAAAGGACGATTTCATATTTTTATACAAAATGATACTCTAAAGTTACTCACAACTGTGTACCTGTCTCTAGGCTGCTAGAAAAGTTATTAATTAACTGCTGTCGGTGGAAAGTTGCAAATGTACTCTATACAACTTTTTTTTACGAAAAATTGAGGAATATTAATGAACTAAGGGATGTAATTAGTCGTCACTTGTAATTAAGCACTGGTTTCGCTCTACTTAGAGTCTGAACTTTACAACTGTTAAAGGTGATAGATTGATTAATGGATGAATTTGGAAAATATAAAAATTTCTTTGCGTTATTCATGTCAGTTAACATTTTCTACGTTAGGTAAGCAAAAGTTTTATCCTTATTCGATTCATTTAACCAGTAATTTGAATAAGTACTTTTATATTAATTTGTCTCATATATAGTACTTTTTCAGGCTATCATTGCATCTTATATTATGATTTTCTTTTTACTCGATTTATTAATTTCATATAAAAATATGAATCCAAATTTCTAAACGAAGTCTTTTCATTTTTTGAAACTCTTTAATCTGCATTGGAAACTTAATTAGCCATAAACAGTCGTGCATTTCTGGTATTAACTACATAGGCCTACATTTCTCAGGCCCAAGAACCAGAGTAATCAGCCATTTTTTACCATCTATAAAATCTATATAAATTTTTTTAGAGCATTCGCACTAGTTTTACTATAAATTACTATTATTAAGCATTCTAATTGTTTTTGGTTTGCCCTGACATGGTTTTTTTTCGTTGAGTTATAGCAAATTGAATTTGAAGAAAAATTCGAGATAGTTTAAAAAATATTTAGGATATTTAGAAGTTTGGAAGCAATTTATAAATATTTTATAAATTACAAAAATAATATCACGTTTTGAAATATTTTTAGTTTCTTCAAACGTTCGAAAGTCCCTAGATATCTTTTAAAATTATTCAAATGATTTAAAAATATTTTTAAATTACCTAAAAATCTTCTGGATTATTTTTTGACAATTCTGGAAATCTTTTTAAATCTTCTTTAAAATTAATTTTAAAATGAACAAAAAATTTAATGTTTGAAGGAATTTTAGGAAAAATTTTTCAGAGGAGAGTATTTTTTCAAAATAAAAAATCACTTCAAATTTTTCCAGGAATCTTCAGAAACTTGTTGTATTCTCTTTAAACCTTTACAAACTTTGGAAAACCTTATATTTTCAAAGTCTGAAAAAATCTACATTTACAAAAATCTGTCGAAATCCTTATAAGTTAACCATTTTTCACTGTTTTTGAACTTCTAAATATCTTTTAAACTTACTCAATTTTCAAAAAAAAATTAATTTTGCAGAATTGAACAATTTTGCTTTAAAATCTTCTAAACGTTGGAAAAATGTAAATTATTTCAATTTTCTCTTAAAATTAATTTTTTAAATAAAAAATGATTTGAAAGGTTTCAAGGTATCTTAAGAAAAACTTTTCATACAAGAGAATTTTTTCAATTTTCTCTTCAAATTAATTTTCAAAATAAAAAATGACTTGAAATTTTTCCAGGAAGATTAAGAAAATTCTTGTAGTCCCTCTAAACCTTTACTAATTTTTAAAGACCTTATATTTTCAAAATCTTTAAAAATCTACATTTGCAAAAAACTGTTGAAATCTTTAGAAGTTAACCACTTTTTACTCTTTTTAAAACTTCTAAATATCTTTCAAACTTACTCGATTTTCAATAAAAATGTAATCTTGCAGAATTGAACAATTTTGCTTTAAAATCTTCTAAACTTTAGAAAAATGTTCGAGAATCTCGCTCGACTATTACGAGATGATATTATCGTCTGATATACAGACGGCATTAGCTGCGCGGTGAATCTTAACTCGGGAAGAGTCCAGATGTTAATTAATTTAGAGCGCGGATAGCAATCGGATGGGTGTCCATCTGCGACGTACGACCAGGCTGTGTATGCGCTGCATTTTCACTAATGTCGAACTAGAGGTTTGACGCTGAGGATGATTTTGAGCATTTGATGGCCTTAGTCGAATGTCTACCTTCAAATTCAACTGTCGAAAAACCGGCTGAACTCGGGAACCGGTTTTCTGCTGTTTTCCTCTCCCCTGGCCAAACTTGCAGGAAATTGCGAGTACTTCCAGTAAAGACCGATACAGCCGCGGTTATCGCTGGTTGTGATTAAATACATACAAAGATTCTAAGCCCACCTTAGGGTTCGTGCACATAATACGTCATAAGTTTTTCCTTTGTTTAAATAACCATGAGAATAAAATTGCCTTGAAGCCAAAAGGGATACAACGACATAAACAAAAGAAGAATGTGTGACGTATTATGTGCGACCCCTAAGTAAAAGAAAAATTTTCACAGGCCCATACCCAGTAAAGTGGAGTGGTCTTGCGGTAAATGTACTATGCTAAGGGACTTCAATTATACTTCAGCAGCGAGGGTGAGCTCTGCCGAAATTTGAATTTGAAATGTTGTGTGTTAAATGAATGTAAGGAAGAAGTACTTGTGGTATTATGGAATGTAAATAATATTTTGATTTTGAACTGTATTTTTAAATAAGAAAATAATCATTCAGTATCAATTTTTTAGTATCTTTATGTCCTAGAATATTCTGATATAATTTTGAATTTTCTAGAGTAGTATAGAATTTTATAAAACATTCCACAAATCTCTCACATTTTTCAAGAATGTTCTAGAAATATCTCTGTTTTCAAAAACGTCTGCGTCTACAAATCCGAACAAATTAACATTACCACTCCCATTAATACCAAATTCAAAAAGATAAGCTGCAAATCACCAATACGTTAATTCATTTACTTATTTAATTTGGTCACTATCAAAGATATTGTCGAAGCTAAAGAGATAACAACGTATAAAGTATGTAATTTCCAAATGAAAAGTACGCTATACGATATAAGATATCAGTAAATATGAGTGAATGAACACTTTCAAATGAATCCAGCATCGCATGAAGAATAAAACAAAGATAAGGTGGTTGGGTAGACTCAGGAGGATGAGAATGATGAGGTTCGAACTTTTCGAATTTCGCTCACGCACGCGCTCACGCAAGCACATACTCACTCACGCAACAAGAGTGCAAGCGTAGTCTCTCTCACCTGTTGCAGACCCCGTGGTACCACAGGTGGTTCCGTGGGTGGGAGTTGACCGTGCTCCAGGTAAGAGGCTGCAGTTTGATAAAGAGGAAGATACCCATCCTTTTTTCTCTCCCTCCTCTCTCTCCTCTTGCGAAACAAGCGGAGTGAAAGACGAAGATCGCTTTCGAACATTCTCTCTGAGAACGGCGAATTGAGAGAGAAAGAGAGAGAATGAGAGAGCGAGAGAATGAAAGAGAGAAATAAACCAGTGAGGAGGGGATAAAAGCAAGGGAGGTTAAAGCTGCTGTACCTTGCACGCTACGTGACCAGCATGCATGCCCGCGCCCCCCCCCCCCCCCTCATCAAGAACTCCTCCCTCGCAAAACATCTCTTCCTCTGCACTTGTTTCTTTCGCTTCGGTTCTTCCATCAAGTCACTCCCTCACATCAACTTTACTTTAAAGTGTTTCAAATCTTGATGCACTTGAAACATTGTTGACGAGATTCAGAATTTCATAAGAGAGGCCATTATTTTTTATTGGTTTCATGCAAAAGGCAACTTATAATCACATGTAATCAATTTTTAATTCCGATGAAAATTTGTAATCCCAGGTAATTCATTTTCCATCCCAGACAATACATTTTTAACGCCAGGCAAACCATTTGTAATTTTCGTTAATCAATTTGTATTCCTGGGTAGTACATTTGTGATCCCAGGTAATTCATTTATTATGCCAGGTAATCCACTTCAGTCCAGCGTAATCTACTTGAAATCCGCTTGTAATCCCAGGAAATCCAATTGTAATGCCAGATAATCTTCTTATAAGTGGATTAATCAACTCGTCATCCTAGACAACCCATTTGTAATCCTCTGTAATCCATTTGTAATCTCAGGCAATACCTTTGTCATCCCAGATAATCCACTTTCAAACAGATTAATTAGCTTGTAATCCAGGAAAATCCACCTGTAATCTGTGGCAATCTTTTTTTAATCCCATGCAATCCCTTTGTAATCCCAGATAATACATTTGTAATCCCATGTAATTTATTTGTAATCTTAGTTAATCCAATT
The DNA here is from genome assembly GCA_932066315.1 of Andricus coriarius. Lineage (NCBI taxonomy): Eukaryota > Metazoa > Arthropoda > Insecta > Hymenoptera > Cynipidae > Andricus > Andricus coriarius. Next base: position 19,212 of record CAKNWT010150366.1, read on the forward strand.
ACAATCTGGAGTAATCCACTTGAAATCTACATGTATCGCCGGCAATCTAGTTATAGTCCCAGGTGATCTGCTTGCAATATGGAATAACCGCATGCTGGATTGCAAGTGATTTGCCCTGGATTGGAAAATCCACTTGTAGTTCCAAATAAGCTTCTCATAATATGGAGTAATCCACTTACAATCCCAGGCAATCTCTTTGCAACCCCAAATAACCCCTTTATGACCCTAGATAATCCAATTGTAATTCTAGGTAGTTCATTTGTAATCTTATGTAATCCAATTGTAATCTGGCGTAATACACTTGAAATCTAAATGTAATCCCAGGCAATCAATTTATAATCCCAGGTAATGAATCCACTTTGTATTATGGAGTAATACACTTGCAATCTAGGGCAATCGACTTGTAATTCCAGGAGATGCATGTGTAATCCAAGGTACTTTAGTAATCCCTTGTAATATGGAAAAAACTACATGTAATCCCAGACGATTCATTTGAAAATGTATACAATCTTTTAGGGTTTTCCATATATAATATAAGGCTTTTAAGGGGAGGAAGGGTTCAGGAGGAGCTGTTATGGTTCTGTTAAAATGGGGGAGGGCGAAACTTTCCAGAAAAGTCACATTACATTTTTTAAGTCTAATTCTTTTTTTTAAATGGTAAAATGATATAAAAGGGTAGGGCGAAGTAAAAAAAAATTATTTTTTGAAATCTGTTTATGGGGTATGTGGAAATTTTGTGGTATCCTATCAGGATAACCCATGATTTGAAAAAAAAAGATATCACTCTTGGCCACCATGAAGGATTTGAAAGTTTTTCAAGTTTGGAAAATCAAAAAATTTTGTTAAGTTTAAAAAATTAAAAACGTTTTTTATTTTTGAAATATTAACTTTTTTCTATGGGTTCTATTCGAATGGAAAAACACGACAATTTGTTTGATCGTGAACAAATTTTGTAACTTATTCACTATAAAATAGTCCAAGGATGCAAAATTAGCATTATTATAAGATGTGAAGTGTTTTTTTTTAATTTAGAAAAGTAAAGATAAGTTTCTCTACACGATACTAGAAAATATAATGAGGAAGACTTTTTTTTAATCTTGAAATAGGTTTGCCATAAACCAAATCCAAAAAATGTAATTATTATTGTTGTGATTCCAAAAGATTCTGAGTTGATCAAAAATTATCAATTTTTATCACAATTTTTCCTATGTATTTAAAACTTAAGATCGATATAGGTACCAATAAATATTACTGAAAATTAGCTGAAAATTAGATGGCATCACCCTCGCGTATTACTTACGAAATACTCAACCAAGTGCGCAATTCTTATCAAAAATACTTAAGTGCACTCCATAAGAACCACCTCACTGTAAAAAAAATGTATGATTTCAGAGCTACTTTCAAGTATTACAATAAGAATCAGAAAAAACAGTCTCGAGTGGTACTAGAATGATACCTAATGATACCACTGGTGGGAACCCAGATTCATTTGTTATACATTGAAAATGACAGCATGAAGTTGTTATATTCAAAAACAGGAAACGAAAAAATGATGAAATAAAAAAAGAGATCTCTAGTTTTTACAGGGCTTAATGAAAATCTCTTCCACTTTACGGTGTAACTGGGTAAGAATAAATTTTTCGAAATTATGTTATTAAGGATTTCGAGTAATTTAAGACGATCACGAAAAGGTCCTTACTATCCCATGTAGAAACCGCCCTATTTGTCCCCATTTCAATTAGGGCAGTAGTCAGAATCTCACTAGAACAACTGGACTAGTAAGTTCAAGTCAGGACCCTTTCAGGAACTGCTAAGATTTTTTATTCCTTATGACCAGAAAAACCCTGTGTGTCTAGTTAGGCCCTAATCTTGTATTTGAGCCAGGCTGTAGTTGGTTCCTCATTTAGATATAAGAACCAAAAAATTCTAGTCAGGCACTGGTCGGGCCTTAGTCAGCATACCCCACATAAACTTTCTGGAGATGGTGCTGCAGTATATACGATGCAGTGCCATCTTCAGAAGTTTGTATGCACTAAATTATGCTTTAGTAAACAGGCGAATGGCTGCCCCAACAACATGTGACAGGAAACTGAATTTAATTTTCATCTGAAGTATCCGTGTGTTTAACACTTATAAAAACGTGTTTTTAATGAAAATAACACCACCTAAATTTGTATTAAATAAAGTTCAAGTAGTAGTTTTGATAAATTATATTTATTGAATGTACTGAATAGGGTTTGTGAATATAACCAAAAAAAATTGGGTAATTTATTTTTTCAACTTTCACAATAACTTTACTTTGTTTAAAATGAAGATAAAATTGTTTTTAATACAGAAAATAGAAGGGAAACAGTTAAATTTGTGCTGTGTATGTGAAACCCAGTGAAAAATAATAAAAATAATCATTTGTCATAGTAGAGTGCAAATGTTCAAGATTCAGATGTTGTGTGATATAAATATATGCAAAACACGTGTTTTAATTATTGAAATATAAACCTCTGAAATCATTGATCTAAAATTGGTGTTTATTTAAATATTCTTATTCATTTTGTTGTTGAAAAATCGTTTGTCACAAATATTTATATCATAGCTGAATGATGAACGTACCGGAAAACAGAGAGGGTCTAGGCAGGCGATTGAAGGGTATTCGCGTAAGGACCTTGTTAAAAGTTCTAGGTAGAGCCTGCCTAAAACAGCGTTACAGAACTAGTCTGGCCCTCTCTATTTTTCCCTATCACACTGATAGAAACGAATAAGTGGTACAACAATATTTATGATTAAATTAACTCTATTTTATTGCTGGTATAGATACAGCCATACAGTATGTCTGAAATGGCCATCCGATTCTTGTTGCTTACGAAAGTAGACGCGCAGGCGCGATCAAGATGCGTCTGTTGTAAACTAAACAAAGCGAGTCGGGTAAATCAGTCATACAAAGGGTATTGCTAAACGACAGCATTTAAGAGATATTTCCCTCAAGCAAATGTTTAATAGAATTACACATTTCATACAATAGCAACACAAATATTACATTTTTGTACCACTAATATAAGTAACTTGTATTTACCGTATTTCAGTAAGTGCATTTCCTACTCTTTATCATTGAAGTACACGTATTATATTATAAATATACTCGCAATTTTTCAACCAACGATCATTTTGTTAAATAAACATTATTAGTTCTATCAGTGCAGCGCCCAATCAGAAATAGGGAAAACTAGCCGGGGCCCTTCCAAATACCGATCGCAATTTCTTCATGGGATATTCTCGTGATTTCGTAGAAAAAGATTAGCAGTTTTAAATTTTATGAAATGGAAAACTATGTAACAACGATTTTATTTTTCCCCCTGACACACGGAAAAAATCTTGTCCTAATGTTTTCACATGTTCAATGCAGAATTCTCGGGGAACAAATGCTTCCATAATTTTATCAAAATTTTATATTTGAAAACCTATAGCGGAAAACTTTTTTTGTGCATTCTGTGAAATTTCAGTTTTTGTTCTTATCCAGTTGTCATTCTCATGGCTTCGCATAATGGGTTTGTTTGAATTAAAGAAAATTGTTTCGCTCCAAGGAAAATTTTTCTTTAATGTAAACAAATAATTACTTCAAGGAAATTATTTCTTTAATATCATTCCGTAATATCTTTGAGATAAAAGAATAATTCTTTAACGTAAGGAAAAAACCTATTACTGAAATAATTTCTTGAAACCAAAAAATACGAACTATGTCATTCTTTAAGACTTAATACATTTTCATGCATTTAAAAGTATTTTTAAGTTTAATTAAAAACTATATTTGAAAGAATTCCAATTTAATTATAAAAAAGGCTTGGGGTTCTTCTGTGAATTATACATTTGCAATGGGGCCGAATAAACATGATTAAATTAATCGAAGAATTTATTATGACAAACAAAGAAATCTGTTCGTTTTTTAAATGTAAAAATTTAAGATTCCCCATGAGCCATTATTTCACAGCCAATTTTTAACCAAAATTTTTTGTGTTGAACAGCTATAAAAAATTTAAAATAAACAAATGTTGTGTAATTTACATTTTTCTGCCAATATTCATGAAACATGTTTTTAAATGCACTTAATGAAAAAAAGTTCGAAGTTAAACATGTCTAACTTGGAATTTATTCGATTGGAATCGAAGAAACATGTCATTAATTTATTGTAACGAAAAAAATGTTGCGTTTTTAAACCTTTAAGATCGTTAAGGAAATGCAAATTTTAAGATTAATTTCATCGGATAAATTGATTGGTATAACCGGATTATTTAGATTGATTGAATGAACTCATTGAATTGAATACTTCTGATATATTTGATGGATTGCTTAAATGATCATTTGAGAAATTGGATACAATAATAAAGATATCATAATGTCTTTGACAGTAACAGCCTACTCGAATTTGTAGAAGTCACTTGTTTCTCATTTGTCCTTCATAAAGTTATTTGCAAACAAATGAAAATTAAGTGACTTGTGAAAATATAAGTAGTGTGTTATTACACACAACCGCTCAATTGTTTGGTTGTTAGGACTGACTAAATGGATTCGATTAACTCGCTTGATTGATGATATTGATTATATATTGGTCTGAATTTTTGACTCGAACTTATCTTACTCAACAATGTTCTTTGGATTAATGATTTTGTTGGATTGAATGAATTGAATATCATCTTAATAGCTAGACAGACTGATTGGATTAAATTAGTTTTTTCTTTTATTGAAATTTATTGAACTCGTGTATTCTATTTATTTAATTAAAATACCCAACTCAATCATATATAATTGAAACCCCTAAAGTAAAAAAAAGAACGGATTAACTGATTGACTGGACTGATTTCAATTGTTAGATTCACAGATTTCGCAGATTGTTTTACTAAATCCATCAATTTATACCATTAAGTGAATTAAGTGGAAGTGGTTATTCATTCTTTGGGCTAATTGATTGTAATAGAAGACAAAAGAATGACAACCGGATGAAGACTATTTGAAGTTGGCACCTCGTATACTTTATTTCAAATTAAACAAAGTGCCAACCTCATATGGTCTTATCCATGTCTTCATTTGAAGTGCTAGGAATTTAGTGATTGATCAGTTCCCGCTATTTCTTTTTATCTGCAAGTTTCTTCACCGCTTCGCAAATAATGACCAGCAAGCCAAGATGCAAGATTAGGTATAATTTTTTGTTGTTGTACAGCGTAAAAATGATAGAACTTTACCATCTACAAAACTACTGAACATGTAGGTAATTAATATTTACTTGCTCGATACGAAGGGAATTTGTAATAAGAAGAGAAGTAGAATTGCTTACTCGACTAGGAAAAGCAATAAATCATTCTAACAGGAGTACTCGAAGTACTTAGGGCATGTAAGGTGCATACCAATGACACCTTATAGGGAAGAGTGTCCTACTACGTGCTGGAGCACATTGAGTGCAATACTTATGCCAGGTTTAACTTGTCTTGGCTGCAGGGGGGCCTCCCCTGCAGCCAACCGAGCGATTAATTCGTGCTCTCGCGTCGACGTAATTAATAATTAGTCGTATTCTTAATTAGACGGCGGAGCACACCAACCAATTAGGATGCCTTGGGATGAAGCTGTGACGCTATATATGTATGTATAACCTATCTTCCGACGCACATTCCACTATGGTTCACAATGAACCTTATAAAGTGACATCATTTTCTGACTGTCATTTTCATCTGAAGATCTGGTGATGATTTTGGCTTTTGGGATTTTTGCTCATACTATTAAAGAGTTAGTTTATTATAGACAATTAGAGAGTGCTAATTTAAATGCGAACACTTACCATAAATTTAGTCTTTTGTTCTTGTTTGATTATACATTTTTTATCTTTTTTACTCAAAGAAAGTTCAATGAACAAATACACCCATCATATCTTTGTGTGTGTATTTAGATTCCTCACGAATTGAAAACAATAAATTTTTCATCTCTCCTGCTGTCGCGTCAATCATTTTACAGATTTAAGCTTATGTACAATACAGATTCAGGCATGGGTGATATTGATTCGATTGCTTATGAATCGATTCTTGTAAATCCGATTAATCGAATAAATCGATTCATTTTTTCCGATTCGTTTTTTTTTTCTGAATTTCAGGCAAAGTTTAAAGATTTTGAAGGATTTCACGAAATTCTTAAGGATTCGGAAGGATCTCCAAAGATTTGAAAGGATTTCACGAAATTTAAAAAAAATTTAAGGGATTTAAACAAACTCTTAATGATTTGAAGGGAATTCGATTTTTTTAAAGATTTCAGAGTAATGAACGAGATTTCGAGGGCTTTTAGATTATTGATTGTATTAAATTTTACAAGATTTTAAAGGATTTCATTGGATTTCGACAGAATGAATCAATCGAACACTCCATCTACCAAAAGATTTGGTTGAAATAACCAAAAATGTGGTCGAGTCAACCAAATATTTTGTTATACATATGATAACCATATTCTATGTTAAAGCTAAGAAAAATTTTGTTGATTCGACCAAATCGTTTTCTGAGTGCACTCTCAAGCGTAAGATTTTATGCGGGTTAATTGAATTCGGAGCCTCAATTGTACATGTTTTATTATTCAGTACCAGTATTTTAATAGTTGTTTTGCAAGATTAAGAAAGTTTCTGCCAGCATTAATTTGAATTATTAGGAAAAAATAAAAAAATTGAATATTTAGAAACCATAACTGTGGTTCATTTTGTATACTACTAGGACCAGAACATTGTTTTTTTTTAATGACATAAAATAAAGTTCACCTTGAATAATAATCTGCGGAAGATGACTGCCCAAAATTAATAGGTTTCCTAATTTAAAGAAAAAAAATGCTTTTGTGCAAAAAAATATCTTTTTTTGTTGTACTTTTTACAGGATTTTGTCTACTTTGTTTTTGGTACTATTTTCTTCGGTCTAGCATGTACTAGAAAGAGTCAAAAAACACAAGCATGATTTATTATACCTGTTTCCACAAATTTGTCCGTATTCTCGCACAAACCTGATCCAAAGAATTTACAGCATGCATAATACCCAAATGAATCATTTAATTAAAAAAAATTTAATCCCAGACTCATTGTGACATTTACCCCATATAGTTCGTACGTGACGTTTGGACTTGTCTCTCACGTGAGACAACTCTCGGTAGTAGTTAAACCAAGATGAGTTACGACGCTGGAATATATATAAGGAAGCGAACAATGTGCCGGGAATTCGAAGCATCGAGAAAGCTTCGTGGAAGATGTTGCACGACATGAGAGTTGTCTCTATAAAAAGAAGTTAATTGCTGAAAAAGTTTCCAAGGAAATTTAATTATAGATTATAATTTATTTTGAAACTTATACCTTCCATTTTGATTCATTACTATTTCAATTCCGTGAATATAATATTGCGATCTTAGTCACACGCCCAAGTTTCGTTTCTTTAGGTTTTAAATCGAAGTTGGCCAAGTTAAAAACCTCCTACATAATTTTGTTTACGGAAACGATTGACTATTCAATACATTCAATCCCGTCAAGTTTTCATAATTTAAAAATTTTGTTTATAGAAAGTTTTTCTAAATTTTCTTCTCAAATTTAAATTCTCTAATACGAATAGCCAGCATTTCGTGGTATGATTAGACACTGGCGTTAATAAATTAAATTGTGTATGATGAAATCTATACAATTTTACAAACTCATGATAATATTATAAATAAGTGTTAATTATCCTTGTAATAATTTTGTAACAACTCATTATTGAAAAAAAAATTATTGACGGCAATTAGCATTGTTTCCTTATTTACTTAGTTACCATTTAATTTGCCAGCTTGTCCAGATCCTGTCTGTATTGTAAAACATATGTGAGTATGCATCAGTAAGATAATTTTTTCTTAAAATAAACATTGGTTTTTCTTAACGGAAAAGTACGTTTACAAACTAAGATGAGTTTTTAGTATAAAAAGCCAACTATGCACAACAGGAATACATACACTTCTAGTTTATCTTTGCTGGGAAGTCGAAATTAAAAGAAGGTTTTTATCATTGATTTTTTTTTTTTTTTTTAACTTATATTATTTTCCTCTAAACACAATTATGAACTCAACAACTTATTATTGTCAATTACCATAATGAACATTAAGCATTTCATGTCGAACACACAAATGATACATAGATTTGTGGAACAAGGTATAATCCAAAGCTGTTTATAAATGGTATTTTATTCCACACCCGACCGAAAAACCCACCTTTTGCCCCTGATAAGCGGGGCGAAGGTAGCATATTTTTCCCGAAAAATATTTTTGCGGGGCAAAAGTAAAATGAGCGAAGCAAAAGTAAAATTAGCGGGGCAAAAGTGAAATTAGCGGGGCAAAAGTAAAATGAGCGGGGCAAAAGTAAAATTAGCGGGGCAAAAGTAAAATTAGCGGGGCAAAAGTAAAATTAGCGGGGCCAAAGTAAAATCAGCGGGCAAAAGTAAAATTAGCGGGGCAAAAGTAAAATTAGCGGGGCAAAAGTAAAATTAGCGGGGCAAA
>CAKNWT010150366.1:27831-40183 GCA_932066315.1 Andricus coriarius
TAGCGGGGCAAAAGTAAAATTTAGCGGGGCGAAAGTAAAATTTATCGGGGCGAAATTTCTTTCCAAAAATTAAAAATGTTCAAAAATTTCAAAAAATCCAAAATGTTCAAAAATTTCAAAATGTTCAAAAATTTCAAAAAATTCAAATTTTTCCAAAAATTCAAAATTTTCAAAAAATTCAACATTTTCAAAAAATTTCGAAAAAAAATTCTAATTTTCAAAAAATCTCCCTAGAATGCGAATTTGTTTCGACCCCGCTTTTCAGGACCAAAAAGTGGTCTTTCAGTCGAGAGTGGAATAAAATACTATATGCAACACCAGGCAAAAGTATATTTTTCCCCCTTGTTGCATAATGTACTATTTTGCTTGACAACAGCTTTTTATAAATCTCATGCATATCAATTATTTCCCTAAAAAATCAAGATTTTTTCAAAACATAATATAGATGGGATTAAGATTTGTTGTGATAAATATTGCGTTCGAAGTTTTAATTTCTTTTATGGCCATATTTTGGGAATAAACTTAAATTAATAAAAATAAAATCAACGCTCAAAGAAAGATACACCAAAGATATCACAATATACTAATCTTTAATTTCAATCTTCAATCTTTGTGAAATATATGAATTTATTTAGGCCTGTATAAATCAATTGATAGAAGTTAATAGAAGTGGAATACGTGACTAATAAAATGAAAAATCAAAGAACTCGATTTAAGTATAATTTTGAACTTTATTGAAATAATCAGAAAAAAATATTGTAAAAAATATTGCAAATAGGCTACGTCGCCACCGCCAACATATCTATTTTCTTAATCAGGCACGAGGAGAATAAGTATCAACTTGAGTGCTTAAAGAAGTATATTCATGTTTTTCATTTTTTTGCTCTCCAAATCAAAATTGATAAAAGTTAACTAAGTACGAGTGAATTTTTTCAGATTCGATTAGCGAAAAGTGAGCTACTAAAAATTGGTAGAAAATTACTAATTCGAGTAGTCGACATATTTCCTAATTCAATTGTGGAAAACTAATTGCTTGGTAAAAATAAATTTATTCAGAACTGTACATAATAATTTTAAAAAAGTTATACACATAGAAAACGTGAAAAAACAAAAGTTTAATAAAACGACGTGACGGTGTGACATTTTTAACTCTATTGAAACAATGAGAAAGCCATATTAAAAAATTGTTAACGTGACACGTTCTGTTTCCATTTTTAAAATATTGCCTTATAATTGTTTAAACAATGATGAAAGAATAATAATTTCTTACAATCTTAAAAATATAGCGGATCAATATGGAATTAATATATTAATTATTTATGCATATTCAGGATCCTCACGCACTACTTTTCAACAGAGTTCTGTTTTCGATTTAGATAATTTTTTTCGGTTGTATATTTTCTTTATTTTCTATAGAAAACTGCAATTATTTAGCAAACTTTTTAAGGTTAGTAAAGAATTCATCATTTGATTAATATAGATATTTAATAATTATGTTGTCGAACGCAATTTAGTTGCCTGCTGCAAATAATTAAAATTACTTAGGACCGCGTATAAAAATTTTAAAAATGTTACAAGAATGCAAAACGTGATAAATAGAAAAGTTTAATAAAATAACGCGACGGTGTTACATTCTTAACTCTATTGAAATAATAAGAAGGTCGTATTTTGAAAATGTAAGCGTGACGTAGCCTGCCTCAATTTAAAAGCATTGCCTTCTAATTATTTAAACAAAGTTAAAAAATGAGGATTTCGTCGACTCTTTAAATTACAATCTCAGAAAATTACAATTAGTTAGCAAATTTATTAAAAATGATTTGCTTTGAATAAGCACCAGCTTGAATACGTATGCAATTGAGGGACTATAAAGAAGTTTATTTTAATTGTATATCTTTTTTCCTTATGCAAAATATACTTTGAGGTCACTCTTAATCAAAATTGGTAAAATTGAACTATTTGCGAGTAAAATTTTACAGACTTGTTTAGCAAAAAGTGAGTGAGCAAATATTAGTAGAAAATTAATATTTCGATTAGTCAAGATATTCTCTAACTCAATAGTGAAAAGCAACTAATTCCTTTAAAAAATTATACAAGAATATTTAGGAATGTAAATAGTAATTAAAATATTGTTAACTCTCTTAAAGCAATAAGAAGGCCCATGAATTAATATGCATATTCAGGGTCCTCACGCGCTACTTTTTGACAGCATTCTGTTTTTGATTTTCAAAATTTTTTACGGTTGTATGTTCTTGTAGTTTTCCATAGAAAATTGCAATTATTCAAGGGAGGGTGGATTTCTAAAAAAATATATTGCTTAAAAGGTTGTTGTTAGTAAAAAGTATTGTCTTGTGTCAAAGAATAATACAAAATTTTTAAATAAATTTAATATTCTCATTGTAGGTTTTTATTCATAACAATTTTTATAAACATAGAGCAAAAGAGTGCATAAACAATAAACAATGTTATTAATGTTAGGTATAGGCTTTGCAAAAGTTTTATGGAAAATTGTGACACGTTGACCTGGATGATTTTTTATTAATAAATGAAAAGTCCACTTCTTTTTAACATCTAAACAAAAGGTATCTCGAGGACCTCTTCGTGCATAAAGAAGTATTAGTGGCGACTGGCGACATATTAGCATTCACTAAACAAGTATTTAATTAAAACAAATTTCGTGATCAAAGAAAGAGCTGTTTAGCCTACAAAACAGCTTGCAAAATCGAAAATTCACTGATAAATTGCGAAAAGAAAGGTGTTTTTTTATGTTACGATGTTCTTCAAAGGAATAATCGCCATTTCAAAAATATTTAAAGCTTTAATTATTAAGGCCATTATAGACTATTATAGTTGAGACATTTTAAATTTGTAGTATTAAGTATATTGAATAATTTTAAATTTACAGCTATTTAAATATGTATGTAAGAATTTTATATTAGATAAGGAAAAAGGAATCTTTTTCTGATCTTTCTAGTAGCTTAGTGGTTAGAGCACCTGACCGGAAATCAGTTGACCTGGCGTTCGAATCACAGCGGAACGAAAGGAAAAGATATTTTTTCTGAATAAATTTAATTTAAAAAAATGTTTGCGAGAAGTGCACGGAGTAGTACGTGAGTGAATAAACCCCTCGATATAAAATTTTTCAATAGGGATACATTTGCAGATAAAAGAGTTAGGCTGTGAACCCAAGCTTATGAAAAATATTGGTCTAGTCATGCCAAATTTCGGGACGACGAGACACTTCGACAAAGTTAATATTCTCATACAAACAAAAAAACGAATTTTCATCAAAATATTTAAATTTTCAACAAAAGATATAAATTTTGGACTGAAATGATGAATCTTCAACAAAAAAATGGGTTTTTAATCAAAAAGTTCAACTTTTCACCAATTAGTGGAATTTTAAACCAAAAAAAGATGAATTTCCAACTGCATTGATGAATCTTCAAGAAGAATAAAATTAATTTTTAACAAAAGCATTTAACTAAGTAGCAGAATTTTTAACCAGTAAGATGAATTTTTATATCTAAATATGAATTTTAAAATCAAAAATTGAATAGTTATATTTTTTGTTAAAAAAATTATTTCTCAACAAAAAACGCATTTTCAACAATATATTCACATTTTTAAACAAATATATTTGAATTTTTGACTAAAATGATCAATCTTCAACAAAAAAATGGATTTTTGATAAATTAGTTCTACTTTCAACCATAAAATATTAATTCTTAACGAAAAATGTAATAGTTGAAATTTCAACCAAGAAAGATATAAATTATAATAAAAGACAGTTGAATTTGATATAAAATATGAATTTAAAGAAAAATGTTGAAACTATAACCAAAACAGATTCATTTTCAAACGTACATTCGCATTTTTAGCCAAAAAAGATCACATTTCTACGAAAATAGTTACATTTTCTATCAAAAAATACAAATTTTCAAGAAAAATACTTGAGTTTTGAACTAAAAATGGTATAATTAAATTTTCAGTTAAAAAAAATTAACTAAGAAGGAAAAGAAACAATTTCTCAACATTTATTCAAGATTTTGCATTTTTCACCAAGAATATTAATATTATACCAAAAAAGACAAATTTTCAAAAAAATATGTACATGATTTTTTAAGGCCGCGTGGCTATTTAAACCCGTTCCAATTTTGAACCAAATAGTTCAATTTTAAACTAAAAAAGAACGAATTTACAACCAAATAGTTAAATTTTTAGCCAAATGATAGAATTTTGTAATACAAAGAGATGAATTCGGTACCAAAAATATAGTAGTATAGAATTTTCAATTAAGAATAGGGTAAAGAGTGTGAAGTCCGGAATATGAAAGTAATTCTCAAACTTATTAAGTTATGATTGTACTGTACCGTTGCAGGGCCATCTTTTGCAAAATTGGCAATTTTCGAAATTTGGGGGAGTTGCAACTCCGATTGATATACAGGTATGATAGGATTTTGAGCTAGTGCGGCCATTTACAAGTATTTTTTTTTTAGTTGAGAGATTTCGAAAAAAAATGTACCTTCTCTATATAAGTAAAACTATTTTGATATTCAAAATACAGTAATACAATATATAATGTATTTGATCGCGTGTTTGAGACGCATCGATCGACCTATTGTTGAAACTTTTATGACCTACCAGTACCGAGTTATGAAGTTTAAAAAAATGGTTTATTCTTTTTACATGAAAAAAACTTTTTTGATATTCAATATACGACAATACTATATATTATATGAGAAAAACTTTGTTCATATTAGAAATACTACAGTACCGTATCTGAGATGTTTGTTCTCGTCTTCGAGACACGTCAAATGACCTATTGGCGAACCTTCTATAACCTCGGATGATCTAGAAATACCGATTTGTAAATTTAAAAAATATATTTTATCAATTTTGTTGATACGAGGACAACTTTTTAAATATTGGGAATACAACAGTAGTGTATATAATATATATATTCGTTCGCGTCTTCAAGACGCATGGATTACCCAAATTAAGAACATTTCATGACGTACCACAACCTATTAATATCGTTTTTAAATTTTTTTAAATTATTATTTTTTTTGTTTATAAGATTTTTTTAGACCGATAATACAACAGTACTTCATTTGATGTAATTACTTGCGTCTTCGAGACGCGTGGATTCATCTATTGATGAACTTTCGAAGGGTATCTAAAGTTTCACTAATAATCCTGGCGTAATTAATAGCCGTTCCCAAAAGTCGTCACATAAATAGAATTTGGACAATGAAATATATCTAACTAATTTCTCAATTGAACAATTAAAAGGAAGAAGAATTTTTGAAAATTGACTTTTGGATAATTCAAATATTTGGAGTGTGTCCGGACTCTGTTAGCTTCTGGTTTAGTTCGAACCTGATTCGACCTGATCAAGGCTCGGGTTTCGGATTTTTTGCACACCGATCTCACAAATATTATTTTTGTCCTTTTTCATTATTCCTTTATAACTTTGCAGATAGTCCATGCAGATGAGGTGGATACTTTATTAAATGAATCACCTAAGTATGAGAATGAACTGTCGGACTACCTGAATCCAAAGCGGAAAGATGTTGAGCTTACTTGGCAAAAATGATGTTAAATTCTGTTAAATAATTTGTTTGTTTTTAATTTATTATTATTGTCTTTAAACTATTTATAATTTTTCAAGTATTTAAAAGACTTAACAATTTTCATATTTACCGTTTGTGCGTATGTGCGTATCCTTTTGAGGCGTTACTCATGAGTGCTGTTGAAGTAGCAAATAAAACGTTGAAAAATTTTGATAAGAATGCACCCCCCCCCCAGCAATGAATTAAATATCAAATACTACTTGCTTGAACATTTTACACATTTATTTAATATAAAACCAAAACGATTACGAATTCAGTTTCACATTAAATATAATTAAAAAAGTATGGGAAGTTACCCAGTTTTTGAGAATATTGTAGTCGCAATATGGGGCCATACATAAATAAACGTAAATTTTCTGATGATTTCAAAAATAAATTATGAATTATGGATTCTGAATTTTTTATGCCATTCCACATTGTTAGGCTCCGCATGAATTTATTACTTTGAACATAGAAAGAAAAATCTTGTTGTAAAATATTTTGATAAATATTTTATATAATTTTGAAAAATTGTAACAAATGTAATGCAGCTGTGCAAAATTAAAAACTTTAGGGCATTAATTATTATTAAAAATAAAAAAATCCTATAATAGGGTTAGCTTATAAAGATGTACGTGTTAATATAAATATATGGAAAAGGTTCTCTACAGTTTTCCACTTCCTTGGTGTAATTGATGTAAAGGGTTGTACATGTTACTGATGATGATAATAATAATACAACTCTGTCCATGTTGACATCACTAAACACTTCCAAAAAATGTAATTGATTGAATAATCTTCCAATTTCCAGCTGTTCGTAATTTCTTCTTGTAGAATGATGAAATCTAGCCATACTTGACCCGCTGAGAAAAATCATGTAATGTAATTCCGTGTTCTTTTCTAAAAATAGGGTTGATGCATTATGTTCGGACACCATTTTTAGAAGTCCATAAACATGAAAGGATTAAATGTTGCAAATTGGAAAAAAATAGATTTGAAAATAAATTCCAATCACAATAATATAGTTTATTAAACGGCTTTTTCGATAATTAAATACGTTAAAATCAATGTAATAATTTCTAATTCGTGCAAAAAAATATATAAATTGTTTTGACTACTAAACTACAAATTATTTCAGTCAAATCAAAACTCTACTCAATTCAAATCTTCTAAAATTAATAATAAATATTAAAAGATTAACAATTTTTCAATTTAAAACTCAAACTAATAGCGATATAATTAATGCTTATTGGAGGCGTACTGGTTAAATCATTGATATTTTAATGTCTTGAAATTCAAAAACTATTTGAAATCGCAGCATTCAAAATATTAAAATTTTAAAACAGTAGTCTAAAACATGAAAAAACTTAGAATCTTAAGTCTAAAAAATTAGGCAATCTCTGAATGTACATTACTTGAAATTGTATTGAACATTTAATCCATATATAAAATGGTACAATCTCCAGTTAGAAACATTCAGTCTTAAAAAATGTCACTCCTATTCATGCAAAACTGCAAATTTTCTTACCTAAAATGTTCCAAGTTTTCAAAGTGGATTAATTTTTTTCCCCAATAACCGCGCCGGAACTTGCGACTTACACGTTCGTTCAAAAGAATCTAAGTTGATCTTTACTCGATTGGTAACGTCACAGCGAACTAATCTGGCATTTAGTCTTCTAGAGAACTAAGTAATGCCATGCACATCCCCAATCTACCCCTTCTCCCTGAAACTGCGCATCGCAACTAGATTCTTCTGAACGAACGTGGTCGCTCGTTCCGGCGCGGTGTTTGGGAAAGCATCGTCTGCAACAAGCTACTATTATTTCATATCCTGAGAAATGTACTTACAATACAAAATCAGAAGCCTCCTTCAGCATTGTGCAAATTAAAATTTAAAACCTCTGAACCCAAACAATTTAAAAATTAAAAATTTGTAACTTTCTGCATGGAGCAGGATAAATGTTAAAAACGAGGTTAAGATAATTGAAAACTAATGTTTTGATATTTAAGCTTTCATAACTGAGATATATTTTTAAGCTTGTGGCCACGAAAATTTCATATCTTATATCTCATTAAAAAATTATTTTAATTAGAAATAAAACAATCAACCACCTCAGAACTAGAAATAACACGGTTGCTACAAAATCCCAATTTCGAATTTCCCTGACTTTACCTGACTTCACCCTGACGCTCTAAAGTTTTCTTTTAGGTATAAAAACAATTCTACACCTAGGAGATCAATAATGTTGATGCAAAAAAAAATTTCGCTTCTAAATTTATTTTAGACACTTTTAGTACAAACAGACATACAGAATTTTATAAGGGGTTACCCACAAATTACGTAAGACGTACATAAAATACATTAATTTTCAACCAAACAGTGGATTATTCAACGAAAAGTGTAATGGTTGAGATTTCCACCAAAAAATATTTGAATTTTCAATCAGAAACAGTTACATTAAACCGAAAAATCTAAAATTTCAACTTTTTTGAATCCTCAACCAAAACAGACTAATTTTCAAACCAAAAAGAAAGGAATTCTCAACAAAAAAGAGTTGAATTCTCTAGCCAAAAACACTAATTTCCCACATTAGAGTTCAGCTTTTAAACCGAAAATATTACTTTTCTACCAAAATAATTGAATTCTCCACTCAAAATATAAATTTCCAAGCAAAAATGGAATTGTTACATTTTTAGTTTAAAAACTACATTTTCAACTTAAATGCGGATTTTCAATAGTTAAGTTTTTAACCACAGAAATTAATTTTTTACCAAAATCATGAATGTTAACAACAAAATTGTTAACCAAATAGTTGAATTTTCAACCCAACAGATGAATTTGATATCAGAAAAGACAAATTTTCAACTAAATACATGAATTTTCAACTAAAAAAGATAAATTGCCGACCAAAATAGAATAGTTGAATTTTGAACCAAAAAATGAATAATAAACTAAGGAAATTCATTTTTAACCAACAGCAGAACAGTGAAATTTTGAGTGATAAAATGAATTTTTAACAAAATAAAATAAATTTTCAAAGAAATAGGTAAATTCTCAGCCAAACAGATCAATTTACAATCAAGAAGATTGCATTTCTCTCGAAAATATAAATTTTCCACACAAAAATAGAATAGTTAAATTTTCAGTTAATGCAATGAATTTTTAACTGATATGATAACCTGCAAGAAACAAAAATAATGATGCTATGTCAACTAAAAAATATTTTAGTTTAAATCCAAAAACAGTTGAATTGAACCAAAAGAGTCGAATTTGCAACCAAAGATTTGAATCGTCAACATAAACAGATTAATTTTCAACCAAAAAACGAATTTTCGACCAAATAGAACGACTTTTTAACAAAAATGTTGAATTTTCAACAAAATAATAAAATATTCCCTGGCTTTCCTTGGCATTTTTAAACTCCCTGACTTTCTGGAATTCCCTGACTTGTACCAACCCTGAATAAAGAAGAGAAAATGTCCATCACCCTACTCCTCAGTTCGCATGCCAGATAAAAAAAATTATATATACTTTATATATAGTGGACAAAACACTGATATTTTTCATTTTTTATATACAGAAAGATTTATACAGCAAATGAAAAATATCACTGTCTCATCCACTAATATATAAACTATATATAACTTTTTCACCTGGGAATTTTCAGTCCAATTACACAGTTTATTAAAAGATGATATTTTTCTCTGCTTCAAAACAGTCTCGATTCTTTCAATCCAAATTATAATATCTACTTTATTACATTCTTCGCTTTTGATTAATTTCTTGAAAAAAATTATATTCATTAAATAGTGGTGATTTCAGGCTCTGATAAGATCCCAATTCTAAATCTCTAAAAATCTGCCTCTAATTTCTCTTCCCATTCTCCCGTATATAATCAAAAATCGAAATTCCGAAGCGAGTTCATATGTTCCATGGGATCGGAAGGAGGCAGTGTTGTATGGTGGACTGTAGAAATTTATTAGGCGCCTCGACTCATTTCCTCGTTGCGCAAGGGCCGGGGCCCCGAAAAGAGAAATGACAACGTTAAACTCGCTAGTCGCCACAGTGTGTACTTAATGTGAATGCGTAGCGTTTGCCAGGTCTCTTTGAGCAGATATATGTATAAGTACGCCTCTATGGTCAATAACGTAATTTATGACCGGGTACCCTTCATAATTTGCATAGGCCACAAAAGGCACCGATACGTAGATGAATCTGCGCGATAAGACTCCGCGGCGGGCCCTACCATTCCTACTGAAGCAAACCAAGTCGGAGATATCTGAGATTTTCGTGGGCAGGGGTAACGAAGGGAGACAGTTATGTGGGGGTGAGAGACAGGTAGATGTGTATATTCGTATGCGGGGGTAGGTGAACGAATCCTCTGTAAAACATGTAAATGTAAATGTAAATGAAGTCGAAAATGTAAATTAAAATACCTATTCAAGTGTAGATAGGCAATCTTGATAAACAGTCTGTTTTCAGGGGTCAACGATTCATTAGTGAAGATCCATTTCTTTGAGCAATATATAAGGCCCAAAAATTAGATTGATGTTCGTAGTGAAGCTACACTCAATAAAGATATGAAATTGCAAGAGGAAAAAGTTTTGACAAGTTTCAAGGTTTCGAAGTTATCAAAGATTGCCAAGTAATTCTAAAAAATATCGAAAAACAATGTTAATTTTAGATACCTTTTAGAATAACCTCACAGTAATTCTAAGAGATATCTTTTATCTGAGGAAGGATAAAAGCGTTGCAAACTATTGAAACTATAATTATCCGACGTCTTATAATTTTTGTCGACAGGCGGATTCATAACTACGTGCACTTCCTTATATGTATAGTTGTTAATTGTTTGCAATGTTTTTATAAAAATTCAGATAAAAAATATCTCTGAAATTAAATGTGTTCGCAAACTTTGATTTCACAGGCTATTTTAAATGTGCTGATAACTTTTTACTTGACGTAGTTTAAAAATCTGCTGTTCAAAGTTCTTCAGTTTTAAATGCTGCTGTTCAAAGTGCTGCATTTCAAAGTACTACAATTTCAAGTTCTTCTGCTTAAATTTCTGCAGTTTAAAATGATGTAGTTGAAATCCTGCAGTTTGAAGTGCTACGATTTAAAGTGTTACAATTTAAAGTGTTACACTATAAATTGCTGCAGGCAAAACTGCTGCTGTTTAAAGTGCTGCTGCTTAAATTGATGCAGTTTGAAGTCCAGTATTTTAAAATACTGTAGTTTAAAGTGCTGCAGTTTCAAGTGCTGTTGTTTAAATTGCTGTAGTTTGAAGTGATGAAGTATCAAGTGCTACAGCTTTTTAAAGTGCTACTGCTTAAACTACTGCAGTTTAAAGTTCTGCAGTTCAAAATGATGTAGATTAAAGTGCTGCAGCTTGAAGCGCATCAAACTGTTTGCAATTCAAACTGCTGCATTTTGAAGTACTACATTTTAATGAGTTGCAGTTTGAAGTATTACATTTTAAAGGGTTGCAGTTTGAGGTGCTGCATTTTGATGTGCTGCAGTTTGAAGGGCTGTAGTTTAAAGTGTTGCAGTTTGAAGTACTGCAGCTTGAATTGCAGCAGTTTAAAGTCATGCAGTTTAAAATCCTGCAGTTTAAAATGATGTAGTTCGAAGTGCTGCAGTTTGAAGAGCTGCAATTTAAAATGTTGCACTTTAAATTTCTGCAGTTAGAAGTGCTGCTTTTTAAATGGCTTATTTTCAAATTCTACAGCTTAAAATTCTGTAGTTTAGAGTGCTGTAGTTTAAAGTGCTGCAGCTTGAAAAGCATCACTCTAAAGGTTTGTAGTTTAAAATGCTGCATTTTATAGTGCTGCAGTTTGAAGGGTTGCAGTTTAAAGTTCTACAGTTTGATGTGTTGGATTTTACAGGATTGCAGTTTGAAGTGCTGCATTTGAAGTAATAAAGTTTAAAGGGTTGTAGTTTAAAGTGCAATAATTTGAGGTGCTGCTGTTGAAATTACTGCAGTTTAAGATTCTGTAGTTTAAAGTGCTGCAGCTTGAATTGCATCACGCAAAAGATTTGGAGATTCAAGTGCTGCATTTTGTAGTGCTGCAGTTTGAAGGGTTGCAGTTTGAAGTTCTGCAATTTGATGTGTAGCAGTTTAATGTTTTACAGTTCCAAGTGCTGCAGTATAAAGTCTTGCCGTTTTGAGTGTTGTAGTTTAAAGTCCTGCAGTTTAGATGACTGTAGTTTAGAGTGCAGCAGGTTAAAGACATGCAGTTAAAATTCTTGCAGTTTGAAGTACTGCAGCTGGTAGTAGTACAGTTTAAAGGTCGGCAGTTTAAAGTGTTGCAAATTAAATTTCCACATATTATAGTGATGCTGTTTAAATTGTTAAATTGTTCTGCAGTTTAAAGTGCAGCAGTGGAAATGTCTACAGTTTAAAGCGCTTCAGTATAAAGTGCAGTAGCTTAAAGTTCTGTAGTTTAAATTGCTGCAGTTTGAAGTGTTTAAGCAGAAATATTAAGCCCTAGACTTGTTAAGTCAGAATGGGAAATTTCATGTTCTTCCTGAGGTACATATAAATATTAATTTATTCCACTCTAAGGAGATCCTTTTTTGATATTGGAACAAAACTGAGGGGATAGGGACGGAGCGAGAACAAAAAACGCAACACATCAAATAATGGCCAACCTAGTGTTAGGATGCATCACCTCACAGGTGAAGATGGATCTTGGTTGACGGGTCACGCACACAGATCTGCTCTTTAGTGCATCGAAAA
>CAKNWT010150370.1:12563-22669 GCA_932066315.1 Andricus coriarius
CTGGCAGCGTAGCGCATAGGCGCAGCATTTTTATTTTCATCAAGTTCAAGTACAACCAAACGTTATTTACAAAAGTATGACACATGTTTTCGATGTATTTTTTCTCGTAGAACATGATAGTGTCATTTGTTTCAACGTTAGAATTACCTAAAATGCGCTAGAGGCGAAAAATCATCAAAAACACGGCTTTTCTTCTTACGATACACTACAAAACACGCTTCTCGCGCTTTCTAGTCAATTTTTATAATGAAACCAATAATATTATCGTCTTCTACGAGAAAAAAAATACACCAAAAACATTTACCATACTTTTTAAAATAATGTTTGGTTGCTGTCAGTCCGGCTGATAGTCGCAATTTAATTGAATTTCATAAATAATTAAAAATGAAAATTCACTATAACTTATCAAGCGTACTTCCACTTTGAATAAATATGTGAAACATAAAAAACAATAATTATTTAATATCACAGTATTTATTCAATTGATTAGGTATGATATACACATATTATTATGCAACAATAGTATACATTTTTAAACATTTCACAATATTATATGAACAAATTATTATTTACAAAAACAGAAAATATAATTCTATGATAATCAAATAATTGAATAAATAACATAGTTCGTTCAAAGATGTGATGAAGAAAATGCAACTACAGCTTTTTTGAATTTCAACAAATAGGAAGGATGACTTATTGCATTTATTTTAAATCTGTTCCAATAAATTAAAAATTCACGGTGGATAGACTCGCCTGCTTGTTCTGACCAAATTCCGAGGCCATTCCCATCGATAAAACTGAGAGCATCTTTAACATGCTGTAAAATCACGTGTATCTTCAAAGTTTTGGAATTCTCAGTAGCTTCATATATTTTTTTCAATTCTTTTAAATTTTTATTTAAATCACTTCCAACTTTCTTAACAGAAAAGCAACTTGTAACTATTTTATCCATGAGTTTGATTGCGTGTATGTAAGGCACCAATCGAAGTCGACCAACATTCTTATAAATCTCTAGATCGTCCAGCATATCAGCAGATTTTAATAGTTTGCGAGAGGCGTTTCCTTCAAATACTCTTGAACAACAAGCGCGGACCTCGGGGAATCGAGTGTACGTCAAAGTACATTTTAGGTAATTTTAACGTTGAAACAAATAACACTATCATGTTCTACGAGAAAAAATACATCGAAAACATGTGTCATACTTTTGAAAATAACATTTGATTGTACGTGAACTTGGTGGAAATAAAAATGCTGCGCCTATGCGCTACGCTGCCAGTGCGACCGGTTGGCGAAAAGATCACTTTGTTATCTGAAATGCGCTTGTTGATAAAATTAACTTAAAAATACAGCTTTTTCCAAAACAATTCGGGACAAAAACGCCATTAGCGCTTTCTAGATGGCTGGTAGAGTAAAACTAATAACGCCATCGTTTCCTACGGAAAAATATGCATCGAAAACATGTATCCCATTATTGTAAATAATACTTGGTAGCATTTCAACTTGAAAGAAATGAAAATGTCGATTTTCGATTAAATTACTGTAATTTAAAAACTTCAAATTACTGTAAAACGAATAAACGATCTAATTAGGAGGTCTGAGGGGTCGATTCTGTTTTGTTTTTCCATGTAGAATAACGCCACATTCACAGTTTTTCTCTAAATTTTTGCTCCATTTATATCGCCTTCTGGGACGCCGTGCATATACTGGAACTTAATATTCTTGACAATTCTTTCTAACGTGCACTCCTTGGGTCGCTCTATATCTGCAGGGTGCGCGAGACTTTTGCCGGATCATCGTATTCCGTACATGACAGAATGTAACCGTCTATCTCACGGTCGTAAGACGTAGTTACTGCTAACATCTTATTGTGATAACGCTGGGAGCGGAAACCATTTTTTAGTATGGCATTTTCTCCCCGTGATATCCCGCGGTTGTACTTCAGGCAAACTTTTAACTATATATACAAGGTGTCCCGGTATTCAAAAAGATTTTTGTATTCTTTAATCATAAAATAAAAATGGAGTCGAAAATAATTTTTTAAAAACGTTGCAAAAGTTAATAATTACCGAGTAATTAACATCTAAATATAAACCAATCAGAAGCTCGCGTTGTTTAGCCGATAGTTCATGTGCCATCAACGAGGGTGTGTGCATAAACTAATGCAGTTTATCTAATGTCCCCTCCGTTCACTTTTTCAGTAGGATGTGACTCTCTAGAACAACTTCACATTTCGACAAGATACAAAAATTAAAAAAACATTTGTTCCTCCATGAGTTTTTTACAGTATTTTGTATCTC
Organism: Andricus coriarius; assembly: GCA_932066315.1. Taxonomy (NCBI): domain Eukaryota; kingdom Metazoa; phylum Arthropoda; class Insecta; order Hymenoptera; family Cynipidae; genus Andricus; species Andricus coriarius. Next base: position 14,864 of record CAKNWT010150370.1, read on the forward strand.
ATTATTATACCTTCTTAAGGTTGCCCTGTACAAGTATGAATTCATATTCCTTTTAGCCCTATTACAAAAGCGTCGAGTATCCTTTTTCAGGTCCTCCGATCTAGGATTCCACCAGGGTGCGTCCCTGTATGTACCTTTGAACCTCAGGTCTATCGGCTGTCAAGGAGAAGCATATCAGTCTGTGATCTGATAGGGACATATCCGATGATACATGCCACCCCTTGTATACTTCGCCAATACTTATAGAACGTAAGGTAAAATCAAAACGTCGCGACTTCTAGATGTCACAAAGGTAGGTGTATCATCCCGATTCAATAAAGTTAACTTATCAGTTAAGAGATAATCTGATGAAGACTTATCCGTGTGGTTAATATCCTTACTACCCCAAGTCTAATGATGTGCGTTATCATCAAATCCAATGAGCAAAGGCCATTCTCATTTTTGTAGATGGCAGTTGCTCCCAGTTACACCCTGCGGCGGTTGTTTAACTTATTTTTTTCTTTAAATGATAGGTATATACACGGTCCTGTCCGCACGGTGTGCCTGAACCAACTTTAAATGCACGGTCATAGGACATACAATTTTTTGTTGGGTTCGAGTAAAGGGCCTAGAAATAGTGTGCAACAAAAATTGAAGTCAAATCCCTTCAGCCGTTTTTCAGAAATGTTTTCTTAAGGTTTAAAACTAAGAACTTGCTGAAAAATGTGATGCTTTTTTATTTTTTTTTCACTTTATTTAAAGTCTATGGTTAATAAATATAATATCAGCATTGTATTCTTGTGCAGCTTTTAGTAAGTTACTTGGATAATGATGGTGTGTGCTCGAAGCCTTATATTTAGTTCACTTCGTTTTAGAATCCGAATTGACAGAATCCATGGCTTGTTTACTGTAAAATCCAAGGCCTTTTTCAGCTTTACGACAAAAATCAAGGACATGAAAAAAACCGCGTGAACTCTAGGTGTATTTGAAATTTCCAAATCACAGTAACTTCGCTGAAACTCAGATATACAATCTACGTATTTCGGATTTAATTTTGTAGAAAAACAAGAATCCATGATGGATTGAAAAGCCTTAAAGCACCTTACATATTTTAAAAAACCAATGCTACATATTCCATGCATGTTCAAACTCGCGAGTAACATTAGACATCCTAGCCCATTAGAGACTCTCATCTTCGAATTACGTCACCATGTGTTTATACATTGTGTTCACAACCCCGAATATCAGATGTAGTTCTGGTGGTGGACTTATTTCTAATATTTCTGTCTTAGCGTTTTCTGAGAAAATCATAGGAGTATTTGTACAATTTTTATACTTCTTCGCAGATGATGTTTTACTTCCACTGTCTTGCCACGCAAAAAAATTTTCCTTACCATTTACAACAGTTCTGAATTCCCCACACGCATTTAATTAATCTTTTGATGCAGTACACGGTGCGCAAGAAAAACTCATTGCGAAGTTACTGTGGTTTGGAAATGTCAGTTACACCTAAAGTTCACGCGGTTTTTTTCATGTCCCTCATTTTTGTCGTAAAGTTGAAAAAGGCCTTGGATTTTGCAGTGAACAAGCCATGGAATCTGTCCATTCGGATTTTAAAACGACCTGAGATAAATTAAAAGTTTCGAGCATACACCCTCATTCCCCAAGTAACTTACTAAAAGCTGTAAAAGAATACAATGTCCGACGTGTGTAAAAATAAATTATTTTTCGTTTCAGTATTGATATGGACTCATATTATATTAATTTACCATATTTCGTTAAATAAAGTGAAAAAAATGAAAATGCATCACATTTTTAAAAAAAATTTTATTTTTAACCCCTAAAAAACAATTTTTTCAAAAACGGCTCGGGAGACTTGACTCTAATTTTTTTTGTAAACTATTTCTAAGCCCCGTACTCGAACCCAGCAAAAAAATTGGATGTGCTATTATAACCTTGCATTTAAAGTTGGTTCAGGCACATCGTGTACGGTTTCTTTATAACCCGAGACATGCGTCTCGGGGCACACGTTAGAAGTCTAACTTTAAAAGAATGTTTAAGTAGAATGAATTTATAACAGGGCATTTTTTAAAGATTTCCTACCAGGTGGCTAAATGAAAGTAGCCCTCCCCGCTACAGAAGTAAATACATTAGCACCGCATACGTCCAGGCATAAACACATAAACACGGAAAATCACTACATAGCCATTTGGCTACGTTCGTACCTATTTAAAAAATGCCATGATTCATGGAATTCAAGGAATTTACGGAATACACAGAATTTACGGAACTTAATCAATTCCAGGATCTTCGTGAATATTCGTGGTTGGGCGCCAAGTTGCAGCCAACTGCCTGGAAGTTTGTGGCTCTATAAGGAAATTGGAGAAAAGGGAAGCTGCGATACGGTGTAGTCAGTGATAATACCAGAGATTATGGAGAAACAAGTTTTATTACACCAACCTACAGTGCTGGATTGGCAACTAGCTGAAGATAAGTGAGCGTCGGCGTCTCGGATCTCAGCTTCGGTGTCATGGAACGTCAAGATCGCATTTTCACTTTTGGAAGACACACTTAGGTATTACGCGATTTGGGGATGGGGTAACTTAAGTTACCGCATTTCGGTAGCAAACTGACGCCAGGTTGGCTTTTATGAAATAGTACTTTGATATTTTAGTTTCCACAAATGAAGACCTAAATTTAAACAAAAAAGAAAAAATTCAAGATTTTCAAAATGTCCAGAACGTGAAGTTTCGTGCCACTAGACAAAAGACTTCAAAACATAGGTTTAATTTTTTACAGCGTTTCCATATTTAAATATGCTTACATAATTAGAGGGTTGAGCCATAAGTCTTATTCTCGAAATTATGTATTTCGATAGAAATTTTATTTTATTTTGATGCGTGAATAAAATGGAGATGTGCTCTAATCGTAAAATCTAATCCCATGCCCATGGATATTTGAATCTGACCATTTCGCGCTAAATTAAATCTTTTGTATCAAACAATTATTCAAATGCTTCTAATGATAAGTTTTATATATTTAGAAGCTGAATGTAAGATTATAATAAGTGCGATAAGATTAAGGTTAATGATGAATGCATAACATGTATCTTGTGTCAAAATGCATTTTTATGAAGCACTGTTTCAAATTAATAATTAAATTAGTATTTTATATGAAGTTCGCACCTATTTTCTCGAACACTCAGATTTTCCGTAAATCAAAAAGGTAACCTTAAATTAGAATGTTTGTGAAATATCGATTTGATCAATGATTCAAGACAGTGCTATGTGAAAAGGTTTCCTTAGATCCGACTAAAATTATATGCGATATCTACTAACCTAAAACAACTAACACGCAAACTTGCTTCTAGATCTGTAGCAGATTGCAATTCCAGCCCCAAGCAAGCTTTGAAATGACGATCAGCTTCTCTCCTTATTGAATATATTCTTCCACAAAATTTTGAAAATCCACCTGGTAAAGGAACACAAACGGGATGCGGATTCTTTCCTGAAATCAAATAAGATCATATAAAGTCAACTAATTAATAACGTAAGTTTCTCGAAGAATACACAACCTTTCAATTGCAGATTGTTTTGAAGAGACACAACTTTTTCTTTCTACAAGCCCACGGTTAAACTTACAAAAATCTCTGAAGAAATTTGTACGTGGGCCGAGAGAGATGGACGGTTATTCAACAGATATAGATGTTGAACTGGACATTTAAAACGTGGAAGTTATCTAAAGAGTTTTTTGTGATTGAAGCGTTTCCATTGTAATTTTGCAGTTTTATATAAGCCCCTCAGAGTAAAAGCGAGCAAGTCCTATGTTATCGTAACGTAGACGATCCCTTAAAGATTAAAACTATGAAAAGTATAAACTATTAACCGAATGTGTCAATGTGTGATCGGTTGAATTGAAATCTCAGAGCACAGGCTTCTTAGTTTATATGAAAACTCCTAACGTTGTCCATATTCGTACTTTTCGTACTTATGAACTGTGCTGATTATATCTATCTCAACAACTACTATGCCTCTCTTTTGGAATTTGTATTTTGAAATTTATTGAAAAAGTCCCCAGGGCTAAGTGGCCCTCTAAGGAACGAAAATTTAAATATTACGGTGGGACCTCGTTCGTGTCGCACTCGTTCGTGTCGCTTTTGGCTTCGTGTCGTGGTCACGTGGCCCCTGAAAACCTCGTTTGTGACGCGGAAATTACGTCAAAAAGTTGCGTGCGCACCACAATGCAGTGCTGTTCCTAATGGTATTGTGGTATCTAGTCATGTACCCCCTAGTCGGACCCCCTGGTATAAATCACGCTACTTAAGTACGCCCCTGAAACGACCGGAAATGACGTTTGCGACACGAACGAGGTTCCCGGTCCCAAGTCTGCGACACGTATGAGGTCCCACTGTATTCTTAAAATGAAGATCGTGGCTCAGTAATTGCATGTGTATTTAACAGTAAATTAATACTTCTTATCAATGAGATACTAAAACAAAAATATAATATATAACATAGGCCGTTGGCTGGTTTTAACCCTCCGTTTACAGACTTCTTGTCCACACCTTCCGTTTACAGACAGGGTCTTTCAAGTCATATTCAGTTTTTGAACTGTTTCTGGTTTACAAAAAAACGAGTAAAACTCAGGGTTATTGTTCGAAGTGTCTACTATACGATCCAATTGTTGTTAGTGTCAATCGTTAAAACACTTTTAATGAAAAATTGAAATTTGGAAAAAATATAGAAAAAAATCGATACTTGTTAGGAAATTCATAATTTTGCAACAAATAAATTTAAAAAAAAACGTTGCAAGGTTTGAAAGCTTAGACTATGACCTTTGAAAAAAATATAGGCCCATTGGCGGCGGCATCAAAAAGTTGAATTATTTGAAGACCTGAAAAATGTGAATATTTTACAGTGATTTAAAACTGTATACGGTGTTCTTCGCACACTGCCTTACCGCAGGAGGCACAGCAGTAAATTATATTTTTGTCCTCTTTATCAGCTTTATATACAGCATGGAGTAATTGTAGGGAGACAAAACTGTGTCTCAAAAATTTTTCACCATTTTTTCGGATATAGTTTAGGGAAGGACTTACGTTAAAATGTAAAGGAGTTCGCCTCGTTTTGAATGGAATATCTTCTAGAGCTTTTCGGTTGGTGGGTTAGTCATAATTCAAATTTACAGCCAAGAAGCCAACAATCGAAAACTTCCTGCAGATATTCCACTCAAAACGAGGCGAACTCCTTTACAATTTAGCGTACGTCCTCCCTTAAACTATGTCCGGCAATTCAAAATTCATTTTTCATTCGCACACGTATTGTCGTTCTATTTTCAATTGAGAAACTATTCAGAATTACATCGAAACTTTATTTTGATCATATAAATATCAGAAAATACCAAATAAAGCAAAACATTTAATGTTCACTATCTTGTGAAAAAACTAACGTGGTTTACAGACAGGGTCTTTTATGCCACTGAAAGCACTTTCACTACGCACCGCTCAAAGGTTAACTGACGAACTGCAACGCCACTCACAGGACCTGACACTATTACCGAACTTCCATATTTTCCCAAAGACGAGACATTTCAGTTTGAAAAATCGCTCAATCTATAAAGATTGTTGTGCCATACTCGTATTTATTCTCAAGGCAGTACTCCGAATCCGGCCATCATTCCCGAGTATTTTAGATCTCGGTGGATTCCGTTGTTTCCTACGTTCTGGAAATATACCTCTCAGATGCTAGTCGTACAACATCGCACAGTAAATGACGCCCTGCTTTGCACGGCAAAATGATCCTCCCCAGTCTGCCATTTGGCAAGCTCCCTAGCAGGCCGCAGAAGGCGAATACGGCGAGGCTGGGGTGGGCGGAGCTATCCCTCTGAGAACATCAGTTAGATGCACAGATTCGAAGCACTCGCCTGGTGAGTTATGTAAGAGTATGTGTATGTGTGTGTTCATTACTCAAAATCGACCAGCGACCACCAAGCGGTAGTCCCCTCGACATGGATCCTAGGCTAGGAGATCACTGACTCATTTCGAGTCTTCTCAATATCGAATAGTGACCCCCAAGGTTAGGCTCTCGAAAGACCCTTTCATCCTTGGTGCGTAACCAGCCTCTTCTGATGGAACCTGCAGTTTAAGTGGGTTCTGAGCCACCAAAGCTCCGGTATACAAACACAGAAAAATGTCCTTTGGTACTGACTCAGGGATCGAACCCCAGTCCTCCTGCATGGAAGTCTGACGCGCCATCGTCTGAGCCACCGTGGCATCTTACGATGTGTTAAATAAAATCAAAAACTGCATTGGTACCAAGAGGTAACCACAACACTAAATACTTTTACCATAAACGATCTTTGGATACATTTCTAGATATTGTAAAAATCAAATTGCCCATAAAAATTGTCTTCTTTTAGCTACGGGCTAGAACTTAGCTTTCCCCCGATGCAAATATGATCAATTTTTGATAAATTGTTTATAAAACGGATACATGCATGTATAGGATCATCCATAAACTATGTTACAAATTAAAGGTTCAGGGGGGGGGGTCGCATCAAACATAGGATTTGTAACGTGTTAAAATTCAAGTTAACCTTCTACAGAAAATTTATTTCTTAAAGTACATGTGGTAACGTTTAGTACGTTTGCAGATGATGAATGTTGAAGAAATTTGCAAATTTTGCGATAGCTGGCCTTGCAACAGCACGAGTTGAGCGCCGCATTTAGCCTTGCAACAGCACGAGTTGAACGCCGCATTTACGTTTCTCATTCGTCTGTGTTGTTGTATAGTCCTCCGTGGATTATCAAAACAAACAAGTGCATGCCGCTCGGTGCGGCCTAACCTATAGTTTGTGCCTTTTTATAAGATTCAATCACTTCACGTAGAATTTTATCGTATGCGCCGCCCAGAATATTCGCTTAAATATCGAGAGCGTACGAGCGTTTGTACCTTGCGTTTAAAAAACGGTACAATGGTGAAATCTCATAGAAAAAAATACAAGTAAAGTGCCATGAAACGTGGTATCAGCTCAAAGATACTCATCACATTGCAGCTGATTTAACCAGGGCTGCGGAAACTAATATCGGAGAGCTGGACGTAGAGGCGACTCGCAGGTCTGATGGTTTGGTTAACTATTTCGCACAGGTAAACGATCTTTATCTTCATTTTCTCAATGTAAATTACTACACGCATTACGTAAACTCCGCAATGACCGAATCCATTTCAAATTCATCAGGTTCGACAATTCGAGTTGCAGAATCTTTCGGGTATGAAATATGTCATTTTTTAAAGAGTGAATTAGGCCATACGTATTTATTCAATTTGCATTAAAAAAAATTCGACGAACTTATGCGTATTGTAATTTTATGCTTTGATTTCCAAAAAACCAAAAGATTGAATCCACTATAGCGTTTGACCCGAGGGGCTATTCACTGGGAAGTCATGTGATTGGGACTCCGGAAATCGCCAGGAAATCCTTCGTGGAAATACTGGACTCCCAGAGCAGTTACTGGGGAATCTCAGCAGTCAACGGAAATTTCAGATATTCTAGTTCGTACTTGAAGCTGCATTCACTCGATTCAGGATAAGCCAGTTATCGGTTATTTTATTCAGTCATACGCAAGACGATACATTTACTATCAAAGAATTTTGAAAGTTATTTTCTTTTTTCCTCTTTCTGCATAATATTTTTCATATTATGTGACTCTAAATGTGATAAAATTGTGAACATTTTTGACAGAAATTTAATTTTGAAGAGAAATAATATTGAACAGCAGGTAAATACGAGCACCATCTTATAGAATTAACAAGATTTACTAAAAAAAAA
>CAKNWT010150379.1:9324-38054 GCA_932066315.1 Andricus coriarius
TAATAAGGTTAAACAACCACCGCAGGGTCTCACTGGGAGCAACTGCCATCTAACAATGACACCGGCTCCCAGTAGGACCGCAGCAAATCCCATTCATGGCCACGTCTCACAACCGTGAGATGGGTGGTCACAGGACACGATGAAATCAAAACGACAGGCCGGCGTAACCCTCTTGTGTTTTGAGGACATGAAGCGACCCAAGGATGACAGCTTTCTGCACCTATCACAAGGACAATTACTTGTACCGAATATTTTGGGTACAGCTTTTGCAGCTCCCTTCTAAGGTCTTGATACCTCTCCTCCTTTTCTTTCTCCTTGGCAGTGATGTTGTATTCAGACGGTGCCGAGAATTCGATCACGAATATAGTTCGTTTCTCGAAGTCTTGGAGAACAATGTCCCCGTGGCTGTTTTAAGCCAGACGCATGCTTCTCCATCGTTACAGTCATGGCCTTGGTCGGCGCTCTCACATGGCATCCGGATGTGTCAAGTCTGATGCATGCTTCTCCTTCGTCACAGTCATGGCCTTGGTCGGCGCTCTCACATGGGACCCGGCTGTGTCAAGCCGGATGCATGCTTCTCCATTGGTCAAGGTCATCGCCCACAGGCGCACTTACATGGCAGTCGTAGCAAAAGTCAGTTTAAAAAATTCAAAGTTTTAAGTGACCATGTAACAGTCAATGGTCACAGTGATGACCCGCAGGCGCTCTCACATGGCGACCGGCCATTGCGGGTCAGACGCCATGCTTCTCCAACTGTCGATCTGTCTTGTCAGAATTTATTCATATGAAATTCATGCCTGCAAGCACCTTAGGGTATTTACGTGAGAGTATATTATCATAGTAATCAACTAGTCATAATAAGTAACTTCTGTTTGTCATGCCTGAGAGTCTGTCTCGAGACGCGCGTAATGTTGAGAACAATCACACAGTCAGTGCGAAAGTTTGTCATGCCTGAGAGCCTGTCTCGAGACGTTTGCAATGTTGGAAACAATCCAGATTCAATTTTATCAATTCAAGTTCCCAGAAATCCAAAAAATGCTTTCAAACATAAATTAACCATAAATCTTGAGGAAGATTGTTCTAGTCTTTCCAAACAATAAACAAAATCGATGTCTATGAAAATAACTATAAAAATGATGGGAATAATAAATTTCTCAGAAATATCTAAATAACCTTCATATCTGTTCAATACGTTCTTTCTCTTTTGTTGCAATTTCTATTCCTAAAACTTTCCTGTTTTTTTAAAAGTTATTACCATCAAAATTAAATTTTAATTGTACAGTGCTAAACACAAAATTTCAAATTTCGTAGACATTTCAATCTAACCAATCGACATCCTGCGAATGGTTCAAATTTCATACTTAAAGCTAAAAGCTTCAAATTTAAACTTTAAAGTGTACAAGAGTACGCAACTTGCAAGAATTCCACATCGAAATTGTTCAACATTGGACGCCATGTAATTATAATGACATATAAAGTGATTGGATACATTTTCCCACTAAGAATTAACAAAATTCTGACAGTATTAAAAATCTGGCAAAAAGGAGATAACAAATAAGCCTCTACGTGAACTTTTATTCTTTATAATTCATGGGATATTTTATTAACATAATTTATTGCAATCTCAGTCTATTTTTAAACTCCATGTTGAAATGTGTTCCTCTCTTCACAGAAAAATGTCATTCCATATACGTAAGATATTTTCACTATTAAAAAACTGTTTCGAAATACATGAATATCATTGCGTTCTTCAAAGCGTCAAATAATCTACTAGAACCTTGAAATTTCAAAAAACTTACTTTAAGTTCATGCTTCCCTCGCCAACCCACAATCCGGCTCGAAGGACCAAAAATGGTTTGAATTAATGACGGCCTGGCGTGCGGTAGCGATTGAATCATGTTTAGTCATGTTAAGGTCAACGAAAATAAACAAGACAATTTATCACCGTGATCCTTAACTTCTAAATACCTTGTATAGATTTAATCCGGGATACGGGTCCCCTAGCCGATCCAATGCAGCACTCCCTTTGTGCCCAAAAAAACGTTTTGGTTGTTTTCGAAAATTAGTTCAAATGTAGGCTCCGGGAGTGACGACCACCATTGCTCTTCCAGAACAATCGATCCCGTCGCAACTGGAGGTATAAGTCCTCCGACTCGTTACTTCCCACAACATCAAAAGACGATCGAGTCGGGAAAATCACTACATAAAATTAGAATCACAGAAACTCGAAGATCGAAAATGAGAAATGACTTATTAAATTACTGTAGTCCTCACAAAGGTCAAGATCGACCTGCTCGACCAGAGAGGGAGAAGGTCCCCCGTTCAAGCCAGACACACACTGCTACATGCCTCTTCACTCCAGTGGAAAGAGAAACTTCAAACTCAAAACCCGGATAAGATCCACAGGGAATATAAACATTGAAGAGCGACACTATAAATCGAACCCGAAAAAGTCTCTAACGAGGCAAGCAAACATCAAGAGAAATCAATATTAACATCCCGCCCGCCTCGTTCTCTGAACGAAACAAATTCCACGTATGAAGTTCAAGAGTTAAGTGCCGCCCGCCATGAAGCACACAGTAAATTTCTATGTATGAAAGGCAAAAATTCAGTTCCGCCCGCCATGGAACACAATTGACCGCATGGAATCAGCGCATGACTGGTAACTAACACAATTTGACTGTGTGGTGATTGAAGTTCCCGAAAGAAGTTTCAATAGTGGCAGATCACACAATGTCCAAACTGTCCGGGACTAACATTGGTTATCCGTCCTGAAGGTCGTGTCCCACGTCGAAGTAGAGAAGGGTTGACAATCAACACGACGTCTCAAATTTGAAGATAACGTTTCGGCACAATATTTTCGTGATTTCAAGAGCTGAATCAGTGAATCTCGAAGTTTAATGGCAGAAACTTTATCACTCTCGCCTGATAATCAACAGGAATATATTTTTGAATCGAATTACCAGATATAGAGCACATAACATGCCGTAGGTTAGAGTCCGAAGCTGATCAAACTGCTCGACCAGAGAGGGAGGAGGTCCCCCGTTCACGCCAGACACACACTGCTACTTGCCTTCCCACTCCAGTGGAAAGAGAAACTTCAAACTCAAAACCCGACTAAGATCCACAGAGAATATAAACATTGGAGAGCGACACTATAAATCGAACTCGAAATAGTCTCTAACGAGACAAGCAAACATCAACATAAATAAATATTATCAGGACTTCAGACATTACACAAATTAGCGAGATTATATTATACCTTTAATGTCCCATACGCATTCATTTTTTATTAAAATAATATTTCTTATAAAATTAAATCCCGTGAAGTCTTATAATGTCTAATGAGATAGGTACAGGTATACTAATTTACTTTACTTTAATTAAAAGACTAATTTTACTAAATATGAAGAATTAAATTAATAATATGTATAATTTCCGTTACAAATTAATTACAATAATTAAATACAGTTTTTTCTGTAATTTAATTGAACGGTACCATATTATTCAATTACAATTTTGTTGGATTTTTTAATTTCAATCAAAAATGGAAAGAGTGGCTAGGTAATTCCAAAATCTAATACTTTAAAAAATTGTAATTTCAGGTCTTTAGTTGTAAGCGTACATTTACAATTTAAAGAATTTTGAAATGCAGTTTTCAAGAAAAGCTAATTAGCAATTGTAGGCGTTTAAAATTAAAATATTGGATAAAAAACGTTTTCAAGGTGGTCACTCTTTTTATAATTTTTAGCTCCCGGCTTTCTCTCAGTTCTCCCGCTAAAAACTCGCGATTTCTCCCAGCTTGAAAAAAATGTGCTCTCTTTGCGAAACTCACAGTTTTTCACAAATGAACAGATGTGGAAGTCGATAAGCATCAGCAAACCCCTTTTGCCAGAACTCTATTGACCTTTAAGAATATAATAACTATGATAAGGAAATTCACGTGTCCAATAAAGGAAAATACAGAGATGTGTTTTATTATATAATAGCTGTAAAATTTAAATTATTTTAAGTACATGTTAATCGTTTATAAATTATTAATTTTTATATTGTTAATAATACTTTTTAAAATTCAACCTACGCAATTGTAATTGCAAAATTAAAATGTATGAAAGAGAAAAATTGAACATTTAGCTTCCAACATAAAAATTCAGTACTCTAAAATTGTAAAAATTCAAAAATAAAGATATCGTTTACTTGCTCAGATATCAATTTTAGTTATTTTAATTTATATCTGTTTTAATCTTATACAATGCAATTTTTTATTTTTAAATTTTAAATCGCTTAATTTTGAACATTTCCTTTAGAACTATTACTCATTCTTGAAATTTCCCAATAAAATATTTTTCGAATTGAAATTATTTATTTGTCTAAACCGTTAACGAAAAATCGGACAAAATTTTTAATATTGCGTTAAAAATGAAAAACAAAAAAAATAATATAAAACAAGAGTGCTATAATATGATGCCAATGTTTGAAATTGCACAATTTTAATCTTTTCAATTCGAAATTGCTTTATATTTATATCTGAAATTATATAATTACAAACTGACTTTCAAGGCTTTAATAATAATGTTTTAAAAGTTTAATAGCGAAATTGTCGTAACATTTTTAATATTTGAATTGAAAATTACAACATTGTGAAACTTGAAATCCCAAACCTCCAAAAATTAAGAAATTCCAAACCAAAGATTTTCAAATTTAAGCTTCTCAAGGAAAAAACCTTTAGTTTCAAGGAATATTTTTAAAATATTACAAATGAACTTCAATTTTCATGAATAATAGAATTCACGAAATTAAAAAATGGCCGAAAAATAAACATCTCGAATTGGAAGACTCCCGAATAATAAAATTCCCGGCAGAAAATGTCCAAATTATAAAGAATACCAGAACTAGAAAATTTCCTAATAAAAAAATTCCCAAATTTAAACAATTAAAAGAATAGTTTTTTAATAACTGCTATTTATTTATTAAAAAAAAACTACCAAACATTTTTATCAAATATTTTTTAATCTTAAAACTGTTATAAACTTATATTTTAAATTTGAAATTACAATAATTGTATAAAGATTGTATGAAAATAAGTTTATAGACACGTGTGCCTCGAACAAGAAAAAAATCTTCTACCTGAAATTTCTCCTAACCTAATAACTTAAAAAGCTTAAAAACTGATTCTTCCAGATTACAAATTTAACTACTTGGTTGAATAAACATCTTTTTTGGTAAAGAATATAACTGTTTAGTTGAAAATTAATCTGTTTCCGTGCAGAATTCAACTATTTTGTTGAAAATTCATATTTTTGAGTTAAATTCAATTGTTTTTTATTTAAAATTATCATCTTTTTTGTCGAAATATCAACTATTAAATTTTTTATGGAAATTTACATTTTTAGATTGATAATAATGAAACTCCTTGATTGAAAATTAAATTACTTTCCTAAAATATGATTTTGTTTATTGAAGATTCTTCTGTTTTGTTAGAAATGTATGTATTTGATTGAAAATTTCTTTTTTGAGTTAATAATAATTTTTTAATTCAAAAATTAGCTATTTTATAGAAAATGAACTTTTTTGTTCAAGATTCGTTTCATTCATTGACCATTAATTTTTTTAAATACAAATTTAACTATTTCATTTTTGGTTACAAATACATTTTTTGAGTTTAGAAATTCAACTATTTGGCTTAAAATTTATGTACATTGTTGAAAATTCATCTTTTTGAGAGGAAAATTGATCTGCTTGGTTTAAAATTCAATTCTTTTGGTTAGGAATGTATGTATTTTTTTTTAATTTCATTCTATGTGGTAAAAAATATTTTCTCGGTTGAAAATGTAACTGTTTGGTTAAAAATTTATGTATTTTATTCAGAATTCATCTTTTTTAGTACAGAATTAATTTTTTGGTTAAAAATTTATCTTTTTGGTTGAAAATTGAACTAATTGATTGAAAATGTATGTATTTTTTTGAAATGTCATCTTTTGTAGTAACAAGTACTTCTATGTTGGAAATCGATCTTTTCTGACTTAAAAATTTCACTTTGGATGTAATTTTTCCATCTTATTGACTGAAAAAAGTTTTTCTGTTGATTCAAATATTTTTTTGGAAATTTTTTCTCCTAGGTTAAATTTAACTGTCTTTTATTTAAAATGAAAATCTCTCCTTGTTTACAATATAACGTATTACATTTTTTTGTTCTGAATTCATCTTTTTTTATTAAAAGTTCGCAACTTCTTGTTTCAAGGTCGAACTACATTATTGATTCTAGAGAAACTTTCAGATTTGAGAAAACCCCTCCTCTCCCATTTTCTTCGTTAATAAAAAACGAAGGGATTCATTTATGATTGAACCGAATTTGCGGATATGGGAAGTATTTTACGCAAATCAGAAAGTCATTGAACGATTGTACCCCATTGTGGGGTCAGAAGGCAAAAAAATGAATAGGTGGGTTCTAGGGTTAATTTTTTACTACAAAAGAAGAATTCTCAACAAAATACATCAATTTCGAAGCAAACAGTGGAATCTTCAAGCTAAAAAGACCAGGTTTCTGCAAAATAGTTCAGTTTTCAATCAAATAATTACATTTTCAATCAACAAGATTAGTTTCCTACTAAAAAAATACCAATTCTCAACAAAATACATACTTTTTTAACCAAATAGTTACATTTTACACCATGAAGATATTTGTTACTATAAGAGATTACATTTCAACAAAATACATACATTCCTAAATCAATAGTTGAATTTTGAACCAAGAAGATAAATTGTCAACCAAAGAAACTAAATGTCTACCAAAAAGACAATTTCCCAATCAAATTTATAAATTTTTAACCAAATAGTTGCATTTTTAACCAAGTACATGTTTTTGACTACAATAGATGAAATTTCAACAAAATACATTAATAACCAAAAGAATTGATTTTAAACCGCCAAGATCAATTTTCCTTTGAGAAAGACGAATTTTTAACAAACTATCCCAGATAACAAGCGTGCGACGCACATTACTCGCACGTCGTGCGGGTAACGCCATGTGACTAATAATATAGGCATATCGCTTTCACCCTGCCGAATTAAGTGACGTTTAAATGAGTGCGTGCAGGATGTTTCTCAGATCGCCATTACAAGTGCGAGTATCATTTGTGCATATTAAATACACAAACTCCAGTGGGCACGAAACCATGAGCGTCCTAAGGATATCCTTGTCAGTCCAAACTACGTCTCTAAGACGTTTAATATCGTAAGGATGTCTTATAAAAACGTATTAAAGGCATATTACATTCTCCGCACACCTTTCGTACTTCTATCACCTTATAGGTAGGTATAATTTTAAATTTAATATTAAATCTTTTAAACCTTATTATATTACAATAAATTACTTATATTATGATATTTTTGATAATCACAAAGTCAAGAAAGGAAAATATATATTTGAATCGCGCGCCATTTTATTTTCCCTCTCTTTCCATCTTTGCGGTTTTATTTCTGTTTTTCTGACAAGGAAAAAGTGATTGCGAGCTTGCAGTTTTAAAATCGGAGATATATAATATTCTTTAATTTTTTTCTTTTTTATATTTTTTCTTCCTTATATTTCGCCCATTTTTCCTGTTTTCAAGTCTACGAATTTTCAGTTTATTTTGTTGTATGTCGAAAAAAAAGTTTTTTTGCCATTGGGTGATTCAATTTATGTTTTAAAATGACTCTAATTCTATTTCTATATATTTCCAGTCTTAGTATTGTCTAAATTTGTTATTTATTATAATAACAAAACAAAAATAGTGTTCTTTTAGAGTGAGGTTTGTTCAAGATATGACAACCCCATTATACCAATTAAATAATCTTCGTTCAGGGACCCTTTAAGGTTTATTATGTTTATATATTCAAATTATAATAAACGTTATTTAGTACGAAAGCATTATTTTATGTATTCAAAATATTTTAATAAATATTTAGATCATTATTAGAGTACGCTACGTGAAGTCGCACGAAAGTCTCATTTCACTCTCACGCGTGCATCAACTATCATTCGTGCGAGCGATATGCGGGGCATAAGATGACACATATGTCTGCATCAGTGACTTCACGCGTGAGGAATAAATCCGCACGCATGCGAGTAATATGCGTAGCATATGAGAATATAATTGTTATCTGGGTACATACATTTTAAACCAAATAGTTTAATTTCTAAACTAAAAAAAACTGTTTTTAACGAAAAATAAAACAGTTAAATTATTATTTAAAAAGTTAATGGTCTATAAATGAACCGAAACTTCTACAAAGCAGTGAGATTTTATACCACATAGTTAAATTTTCTATCAAATTGTTGAATTTCTAAGGCCAAAAAGATTAATTTTCTATACAAAACAGTTGAACTAACAACCAGGTTACCCAGACTGCAATATATTTGCCTGCATTAAATTTGGCTAAGATTTTTGCAGAAGAAATTGCCGATCATGCTACTTTCACACACACACACACACCCACACAAAAACACACGCACACACATTTTCAAGTCAGTGAGAGACTACACATGTGTAATAATCTGCTCATATGTCAAACCAAAATTAAAAATAAATTACAATATTTAAAGAATTCTTTCGAAATACGTTATTTAAAGGAGCAACATTCCGCACGTGGATTTTTATGGAAGAAAGAATTTTTCGCATGTAAAATTTCAAAGAAATTGAAAATAATTGAATGGAATCAAATGAAAGCAGTAGGGCTAGGCGGGTTCTGGAACGCCGTAGAACAGAACCTTCTGGGGCATTTACCGACCGAGCAGGTTCTGTTCCATGCTAAGTCCGGCAGTCTCAAGTTATCGGCAGTCGGTATTACCATTAATGCAGTTTCCTGATGTGACAACAGATGGCGCAACCGTCGGTATTACCATCAATGCAGTTTTCTAATGTGACTACATATGGTGCCACCGTTGCAAGTTACCGACAGTCGGTATATTATCAGTATGGATCCCTGCTAAGTTAGCATTATAAGATTCGGTTCCGTGCTAAGTGACCCATTGATTGGCAAAACAGTTTATTATCATCGGCCGGTAAAACAGGTAAGGCGGTCTTTTTTATATTATCATTTTAACATATGTCGGTAAGGTAGGGAACAATGTTACAATCATTTGGTAAAACAGGGAGGTCGGTAGCTTTTAATATGATCATTTTTCTATGTATCGGTAAGTTAGGGAACAATGTTACCTTCATTCGGTAAAACAGGGAGGTCGGTAACTTTTTATATTATCATTTTTTCATATGTAGGTAAGGTAGGGAATCATGCTACCATCAGTCGGTAAAACAGGGAGGTCAGTAACTTTTTATATTATCATTTTTCTATAATTCGGTAAGGTAGGGAACAATGTTATTATCAGTCGGTAAAACAGGGATTTCGGTAACTTTTAATATTATCATTTTACTATAGGTCGGTAAGGTAGAGAGTCGCAAGTTCAGTAACTGTTCGGCCTGTAAAGCAGAGATGTCGGTAATTTTGAAGTTTTGTTCCATGCTAAGTAGGTAATGCAGTGAGGTTGGTAATGGAGATTCTTGCAAAGTAAGCATTATGAGGTTCTGTTCCAGGCTGAGTGACCAACGTCAGGTAATTACCATCGGCCGTTAATAGTACACATCCCCCAGTTATAGATTGAGCCTCAGTCGCTACATCAGGAGCCTACCTTACCAATCGCGTGTAAATAACTGATGACGTCACTCAGTACTCCAATGCTCACTGGGATTCCTCCAACGTCCACAGGTATTCCTGCAAGTATCATGCGTCTACTTTATACGTAGGATTCCCCTATTTCTACATGTATCATCAGGAGCCTACCTTACCATTCGCGTGTAAATAACTGATGACGTCACTCACTACTCGAATGCTCGCGGGGATTCCACGTGACGCATGCGCAATAGAATATATCTTCCTTGCGCAGACTCTGCATTAAAGTGGGGGTAGTTAAGAGTGGGCATAGCGTCCTATGAAAGGTCCGAATAAAAGCAGGCTGATTATTCCGTCGCATCGTTCGATGCAAGTATCATCGAGCGATCCAGAAGACGATACACCAGGTCCGGAGAGAGAATCCAAGGTAAGTGATGAATCTATACTTGCATGTCTTTTTGCTTGTAATATTAGTGCATGGCATCCGCTTTAAGTGCATGATAGTTTGCATGGCTTTTTGCTTGTAGTATTAGTGCATGTCTTTTTGCTTGTAGTATTAGTGCATGGCTTTTGCTGGTAGTTTTAGACTAGGTAATCGGCGGTACGAACAACAACAACAACAAGATGGAGACTTCAGCGCTGATTGACGAATGGGCTAAAGTAATTCCGATGAGCGAGGAGGCTACGATCCTGATTCAGAAGCTGGGAAGAAAAGATGGAGCAACTGACGTCATCCAACGATGGATAAATAAGTGTGACAATATTTTGAGGAGTGTAAATAATCTACATCGAAATATATGTATATCGTCAGCTGAGCGAAAAAAATTTGTAAATATCGTCGAACAGATTATATGTCTGCGTGTCCACCTTGATGCGTTACTTGTACAAGGTGAAGGTGTGAGAGATCCTCTTACTGATCGTGTAAGATGGGCTGATTGTGACGCAACGTTTAAGCGTCGACTCCAAACAGGGGTAATTGTAAATATAGTTCATAAGGATATTAATGCGTTCTTTGATGATGCGTTAATTTTATTTGAAAAGCACATAATAGACGCATTAAGAAAATTTAGAGCGATAAAAGTATATGCTGAATTAGGTGCTGAATTCAAAAGAGTAGTCAAGGATAATGAAAACGTTGAACTGAAAACATTTACGTCTAAGGTAAAAGGAATTTATTCGAATGCCGAATGCCAATTAAACAGAAAAAGATTTTAAGACCCTAAATCATTACGAAATCAATCTACTTAACCCGGCAATAACTTTGTAGAATTTAAAAATTACAACAATAAAGAAAAGGTCCCATTCATAGTCTATGCAGACTGTGAATGTTTGCTCAAACCGGCTGAGAAACTGCAGGAAAATAAATCCTATACTGAAGTTTTCCAGCACCATGAAATCTTCAGTATAGGATATTATTTGAAATGCAGCTATGACGATTCTCTGTCTGACTATCATTTCTGCCCTGAAGATGCAGACCCTGCGAAGTGGTTCGCCAAGGAAATGGAGCAATTAGTTGAAGACATTGAAACCGTCTTCCAATGCCCAATTCTTATGGATTTTGTTACTCCTGAGCAAAAGTCTGCCTTCAGGGCAGCGACTGTGTGCCACACTTGCGAGAAGAAAATAGCACCGGGTAAGACAAAAGTTCGCGATCACTGCCATTTAACGGGTAAATATCGAGGGCCGGCAGATCAAGATTGTAACAAACTATCAAGATTCTTGAATTATACCTGTAGTGTTCCATAATCTCACTGGCTATGACGCGCACTTTATAATTCGTGAAATCTGTCCAGAATTTTAAGGTAAACTTAACCTCCTCCCCTTTAACAAAGGTAGATATATTTCTTTCACGAAGCACGTCAAGGGGAGGTAGATCAAATTGCGCTTCATTGACTCGTTTAGATTTATGGCGTCATCACTAGAAAAACTAGCCTCGTACTTAGAGAACTATAAAATTGTAAATTCCGTGTTCTCCAATCTGAGTCGGGAAAAAATTCAATTGCTTACACGTAAAGGTGTATTGCCTTACGAGTACTTAGACTCGAGAGCGAAACTATTGGAGACACAATTACCGCGGGAAGAATAATTTTATAGTACTCTAAATGATACGCATATCTCCGATGAAGACTACGCGCATGCGCAACGCGTATGGTCTGAGTTTATTTGTAAAAATCTTGGCGAGTATGTTGATTTGTACATGAAAACAGACGTGTTGTTACTTTCGGATATCTTCGAAAATTTCCGTGAACAGTGTCTGAAAACGTACGGTCTAGATCCAGCACACTATTATATGACTCCTGGTTTGACTTGGGATGCCATGTTAAAGTATACCAAAATAAAGTTAGAACTCCTCACTGACATTGGTAAACTCATGTTTATTGACCTAGGTATTAGAGGTGGAGTAAGCCAATGCTCTAACCGCTATGCCAAAGCAAATAACCCATACATGGAAGTTTACAATGAGAATGATGAGATCATTTATTTGGTCTACTTTGACGCCAACAACCTGTATGTTTGGACAATGGCGCAATGGCTTCCTTACGGTGGTTTCGAGTGGGTTCCAAATGTAGATATTAACTTTAATGTTCCCGATGATTCACCTATTGGCTATATTTTGGAAGTAGACTTAGAATACCCGGAAGAGCTTTACGATGCTCATAATGATTTGCCTTTTTGTCCTGAATGCTCGAAACCGCCAGGGTCAAAGCAGGAGAAACTGCTAACGAACCTCCTACCCAAATACAACCACGTTCTAGATTATCATGCACTTAAACAAGCTTTGGTAAGCGGTCTTAAATTAGTCAAAATTCAACGAGTTCTTAAATTCAATCAATCCTCTTGGCGAAAATCCTACATAGCGCAGTAAAATGTATAGCGTGCGAATCAACGGCCAAGATTTTTTAAAGAAAGCGAAAGTCGTAAAGGCCGGAGTAGTCAAGAAAGATATAGAACTTAACGACTACATTGACTGCTTGCAAAATATTAAAACGCAGAATAGGACACAGTATGTAATTAGATCGCGATTACACAACGTCGAAACATTGAAACAATGTAAACTAGCACTAAGGCCTTTCGACGACAAGAGGTTCATATTGCCAAGCAGTACCGATACACTGGCATGGGGGCACTATAGAATTAAGGAATTAGAAAATAAGAGAATGGATGTGGATAGTGAATAAATTGTAAATAGGAAATGAATGTGTGTGTATAGATTGTAAATATATTGATGGTATTGGAATAAATAACGAAATAATATGTACATACAGTCTTCTTTATTTTTCAAAAACCTTACACCTAGTTGATACATAAGTTTAATATTAGTTTAAAGTTATTTAACCATAGTTTAATGTTTAATTAACAATAGCTTAACTATAACTTAACTATAGTTTAATGTTAAATTAACCATAACTTATCTATACTTCTACTATACTTTAACAATACTTTAACTATAACTTATCTATACTTTAACTATACTTTAACTATACTTTAACTATACTTTGACTATACTGTAACTATAACTTAACTATACTTTAACTATACTCTAACTATACTTTAACTATAATTTAACGTTAATTTACATGTCTGACTTATCTATCCAACTATTGTGTGAAGAATCAAAACCAAGCCATTTTACATAGACTTTGTTATCTCGTTTCTTGAGAACCTTCTCTATGAGATAAATGTCGGGGTACTTGACCTTGGGAAGCTCTTCTTGATAGAAGCCACCAGCAATTGGTCGATTGTGATAGTCCTTGAGCTTATACGTAACTGGTTTAGTTGACATAACTTGGTCTACAGTGTATATTTCTGTGGACCAGTTCGCAGTGTATCCCTTTTCAAAAAGGTTTTTCAGTTTACTCACTCGAACTTTATCATCAACTTTGAATTTTATTCTTCTCATGGGTATTTTCCTTTCTTTAGAAACGAGGGTGGGCAAGGTGTCTAACCACTTATGGTTGCCATGTAAACTAAATTGAGGCCACATCATGTTCTTGAGTGTTCGATTAAATCTTTCAATGATTGACGCTTTAAGATTGCTATACGCTGAATACAGTTTGATGTTGTATGAGTGCATTAAGCTCTCAAATTGTGAGTTGTAAAATCCTTTGCCCTTATCGGTATGCAATTTCTGGGGGATTCGACCTTGAACAAGTATAGATTTCATTGCAGCAATAATATCTTTTCCAGTCTTGCTTTTCACTGGAATAGCCCAGGCGTATTTTGAAAATATATCTATAATAGTAAGCAAGTACTTGAAACGTTTATTCACTTGGGAATATGGGATCATTTCAACCAAATCTGCCTGCCAGGTCTCATCAATAGCACGGATTATCACACGGCGCCGTGAATAATTCCTTCTTGCAGGTTTATGCACCTCTGTGACTACTGTCAGTTTCTTTGCGTCCATTTTTTAGTGCGTTCAGTCGCGCGTCCAATTGAGCAATCAGTTCAGCGTTGCGAAGTGATAACTCTTGTTCTGTATCGATTTGTAGATTCTTAATTCTATCGTTGATCCTTTCTTCAACATTTTGCATCATAATATGCTTATTATCAATTTCATTAGGTATAGATGATGTAACTTGATATAGAGTTCGTATTTCGCTTTGAACAATACGCTGTAAAAGTCTCAAATTGACTGAATCGTATTGTTCTTCAGCGTCTTCAACGTTACAGAGTCTTTTTTTATCAATATCGTAATTATCATCTGGAGTAACCTTGAAACCAACGCCAGGAGCTCCAGCAGGTCCACGACTTGCTGAAACAGCTCGGTGCAGAGGATGTCCGAACACGTCAATGCTCATTTTAATACTGATGCTATAGTCAGCTGATCTCTCCTAATACATGATTTGAGCCTCTCGTAACTCCTCAATTATGGAGATAATTTCATCATTTTTACTAGGATTTCCAGCTGCTTGAGACCCCATGAGCAGTTGAAGACAATCGACTAACTCATTAGGATCATCCCAGTGGATATAGTCTGGCCTTGAATCTTCTCTTACAATCATAAAGTGAGGTAGTGAATTCTTACTTCTAATTGGTTGACTTTTTAATGACATACTACTGTTTGATTGATTTTTTTAACGATTTACCATTGATTGATCCTCTTTTTGTCGACTCTTTATTAGGAAAAAGTTTTGCGATAATATTTGTGTACTTGAAACTTTTGTCTGCACGTATAGGTTCAGAGGAACTATACTTTTTCCTATGTGCATTGGTTGCAATAAGAATTTCTTTATAGTTCCTGAAATCATCAAGGTTCACATAAGCTTCTTCGCGTTTTTGTTAAAACAAAAGTCCTAACAATCCACTGCTTATCAGATAGCGCTTATCACCAATTTTGACGTGGTGATTTTCAAAAGTTATCGGAGTATCACCAATCATGAGGGATCCATCCTGAAGCTTGCGGACCCTATGGATCGTATCCAACAATTGTTTCCTATTGCGATTCAACAAAACAAGGAACTTTTTGGTAGATTTTCATAATATGGAGTAGGTTTATCATCATCATCTTCCTGAACCACAGTTGCATTATACTCTCGATCATCCTCATTAGCCGTCGTAAAAGATATGTCATCATTTTCTTCATCATCATCATTTTCATCATCTTTTTTAATTTCTTTCTTAAATTCATGCTTGACAGACATGTTTACCCGGTTTTTGAGTGGTGTAACTATAGGTTTGAAGGTTTTATTCAATACACTTTGAGCAGCTTCTTTTCCTAATTTGAACATTCGATGCTTCCGTTGAATTGCATCACTAGCTTTTGCTATTTGACGCAGTAATTCTTTCTCTTTACGAAACATGTTGATGCTTCGATGTCTCAAACAAAACTAACTTTATTCTAGTACGAAATCTTGTATTTATAAAATAACAAAGCAGTCAAATCCTTCTCTATATCTACCCTCATTTAAATTCCTGTCTTTATCAATAACTATAAATCCATATTTGTCAGCGTTCCAGCATGTTGAGCACAAATCTCGAAACTTGGTCTACGTCATATCTGTATTTACATGATCATCGTAAATATGTTTGAGATTTATCTCATCTTGACTAAAAAGAACTAATAAATTGGTATTGTCTCCAACTAATTGTTTAGTGACTCGAGCATATGTTTGCCAAAGATAGAAACTATCAACATTTACATGTCTTCCCATGCAGAAGAAGGCATTAACATTGTATTGCTTTTCACAAGCGATATCGTCAAAAATAAAGATAAAGTTTGGTTTAGCCTCGCTAGGTGAGACCACTTCTTCTTGCTCACTGAATGGAGAGTACTCAAAGCCATCTACGTCACTAAATACTTCTTCCAAGAATTTATACTTGGGCTGTTGAAAAGATTTCGAGTAGAGGTAAATATTTTCAAATCTGAGAACATTTGGATGTAAAATTAGAGAAAGCAGTGCATTGGTTTTACCACAATTGGATGGTCCAAAAAAAGGCACGAATGCTGTCTGATAGCAGACTACCGTGACGTTTCACCCTCTCCTGCTCACGCTGAACTAGGGTGTCTATATTCGCAATCGGAAGTTTAACAGGTTGTTTCTCAAACCGCATCCTGATCTCAACTGATGCTCGAGCTATAAATACCGCGCTTATATAAGCTTCGAGTCAGTCGCGTACTAACCTTCCTAGAGTTAAGAATGATTATACATCGTAGAGAGAAAGTTAAAAAACACTCTGGTAAAGGCTTGGTTAATAGTATTATCAACAAATTACCTTTTGAATTACATTTACCAGGCTACCAGTACTGCGGACCTGGTACTAAATTAGCTAAACGATTGAAGCGAGGTGATCCAGGTATAAATTCGCTGGACGCTGCTTGCGAGGAGCACGATATTGCCTATTCGAATAATCTTGAGAATATTGAAGTAAGAAACGCTGCTGATCGAACACTAGCTGACAAAGCGTGGCAACGATTTTTTTCTAAAGACTCTGGTTTTGGTGAAATAGCAGCTGCAGTAGCTATAACTAACATCATAAATGCTAAATAAAAGCTGGGTATGGGACTGAGGAAGATGAATAAAAAGAAGTTAAAGAAACGAGTAGTGCTGAGGAAGATTGTAGATGCAGCTAAAAAATCTATAATCTCCAGTAATGATGCTCAAGCAGCCATCAAGGCTGCTGTAGAGAGTTAGGAAAGCTAGGAATGCTAGGAAAGCTGTTAAAAAAAGCGGGTGGTAGACGTCAGGTGAGAGCACCTCGTATTCTACCTATACCCTCGAAAGTTGGCGGTTTTTTACCTCTGATTCCAATTTTCGCTGGACTTAGCGCACTTAGCGCTCTTGCTGGTGGAGCAGCTGGTGTAGCAAAGGCTGTGAGTCACGCAAGCGCAGCAAAAAAGCAGCTGTCAGAAGCTCATCGCCATAATAAAGAATGGAGGAAGTAGCTCTTGGTAAAGGGCTACACTTGAAACCTTACAGAAAAGGGTTGAGTCCTCACATAAAGCCCTGTCAACAAGGGCAGGGAATAAAGAAAAAACGAATGTCAAAAAACTTGTAGTGAAGCTACCACGACGAGCACTAACCGATTTCGATTGGCTCAAGTATGCCAAGACTGTAAAGATTCCCGATTTTCGCGGAGTCTTTATGCGAAATGAATTGTCTAAAAGAGGACCTGATCGTTGTGAGTCAGCTTTCATTAACCTTGATGATAAAGACGGCACTGGGACGCATTGGGTAGCATACAAAAAGAGTAATAATGAAACATTATACTTTGACAGTTTCGGTAATCTTCAACCGCCTTCTGATCTTTGCAAGTATCTCGGTGCTGGTAGCTTCATAAAATATAATCATGAAAGATAAAGAGAATATAATACATTTGAGTGTGGCCATTTATGCCTTAAATTCTTGTGTGGGCAGCTTAATGTACCGAACAAATATTCTCTACTATATAAGAGTAAGTAACTGCCTATAGGGAATCAGTATACAGGAAGACATCATCATGGATGAATCATTCACTCTGACTATTTCAGGCAACTCATCAGTGCTTGAAGCTGAATACTTTCCACCAATAGAGCTCTCATCAAAAAAGAATTACGCTCTTGGCCTCGTTGAATTACTTACATTTAATTTGATTCCTAACGTTGATGATGGAAACAATCAATTTTACATTGGTGATCACGTTGTGACTATACCTCCTGGCAGCTATGAAATTGAAGATGTTGAAAAATATATACAGGTGTCTCTAGCGAATGAAAACTATTCTGTTGTAATAGTACCAAGTAGCAGTGGTGAGATTGAGAACTATGTGCAAAATGATCTAGAAATTAAATATATGATAATAAGTATCAAGCCTAACAACAATACTTTGCGCAGTGAAATCAAAAGCACTCGTGAAGTTAATTTTGAACCTAAAGATTCTATCGGTCAATTGTTGGGTTTTGAACCACGTGTTATTCCGGCTAACAAATTGCATGCATCAGATCTAGCGGTAGCCATTCTTAAGGTCAATGCTCTCAGAGTTGAGTGTAATATAACAACTGGAGCATATAATACCAATCGCAAAGTTCACACAATTCGTGAATTCTTTCCAACTGTCCCACTAGGATATAAGATCGTAGAAGTACCATCACACGTCATTTACCTTCCGATCGCCGTGAAGACAATACATCATATTCAGCTCCGCATAGTGGATCAAGACTATGTTAGCTATGATGAATCTTTAGCACACTATGAGATTCATTCTCATCAGCCTGATGCTTCGCCATCATTTAAGAACAGTGATGAGATTCGAATTGCAATGCAACATCAAGATTTGTACATTCTTCCAAGTAAAAGCTCATTGCATGTACATGAAAGACTTGTCAAATCCGATGGAACTAATGTGACAGTTACATCTTTGGTTGGTAATACCATCTCTTTTTATTTGATGAAATTCGTTATGAATTGAACGGTATTGAGATTGACCAATGCAAAAATGTCGGACTTACCAGTACCATAAAGGCGTACGTTTCTCTTACTCCTAATCAGCTTAATCTGGCTGAGAATGCAGGCTGGCCTGATGCAGATTTAATTGCTAAACTTACAAATGAAGATGGATACTTTGATGTAACCATACCACTCAGCATGATCCTCGGCTTTGCTGAAGATTATCAAAAGATCATTGTAAATGCTAAACATGAACTCATCTTAACGAGATCACGTACGGACTTGAATGCTGTGATGCAAAGTATACAAGAAAATCCTGAAGAATTCAAAATTTTACCTAATAAAGTGGAGTGGATGGTTCCCTACTTATTTGCTAGAGATCGTCACAAGCTACAATTGTTGAAATTTATTGAGAAGGATCCACTCATAACACTGAATTTTCGAACGTGGGAAATGTATGAGTATCCTCTAATTTCTGCTACACAGAAACATGTGTGGACTATGAAAACATCAATACAGATAGAGAAACCACGATATATTATTCTGGCTTTTCAAAAAAAAAAAAAACGAAAAGATCAACGTAAAAAATATGCCAACATTTTCGATCATTGCAGCATCACAAACTTAAAACTTTTCTTGGATTCCCAATATTATCCATACGGTAGTTTAAATCTAACCCTTGATCAAAATCAATTTGCTCTATTGTATGAGATGTATGCTAATTTTCAATCTTCATATTATTATGGAAAAGAAACTGAACCTCTACTGAAGAAAGATACCTTCAAGAAATATGGTCCACTAATAGTGATTGATTGCTCAAAACAAAATGAGTTTCTTAAACAGGCTTCAGTGGATGTGCGATTAGAATTTGAATCAAGCACCAATTTTCCCGCTAACACAGCAGCCTATTGCCTAATCTTACACGATCGCATTTTCCAATACCAACCAATCAGTGGTACGGTGAAGAAGCTGTGAGGCGGTGGGGGTACTGCTGAGTGGAGGGGGTAATGCGGAGTGGACGGGGTAATGTGTCAGCAAGGTATAAAAGAGCTGATTCTTGCAATAAAAATCATTTTCAGTCAAGATGTACTACGTTGTGGATGTTCAAGGCTTCAAGCGACCATACAACGACTTTGTCTTCAAGGAGTTGGCTATTCTCCCCCTCCAGGATGATGCTCAACCTCTAGTCTTCCTCTTCGAACCACCCTGCAGCTGGAGTTCACTACCTGGACGATACAAGAGTGAAAATGTATGGCTGATCTACAATTACCATGGAGTAAACTAGACTGCTGGTGACATACCCTATGAAGAATTAAGACTTATACTTCGATTAATATTAGCAAGTGCACGTGCAGTATATGTAAAAGGTTTAGAAAAGAAAACATGGATAGAAAAATTATTATGCAATGTACAAAATCTGCAGGATTTTAGATGCCCTTCTATAAAAGAACTTCAATTAAAATCATGTATGCCTGTATGCTCACACCATACTCAACATAGTGGCAATTGTGCAGTAAATAACGCCATGATTCTCAAAAAATGGATTTTGAATAAATCAGCAATGACAAATGTATCGACAAGTGTAGATGAAGTTGACAACAATACACTTGCAGATTTTTATAATCAATGTGAACTCTATATTTAAAAAAGTAGTTTAAGATTTTTTGTAAAACTGGGTTAAGTTTTTTCGACGAATAAATGTTATTAAGTGGAAAGAAATATGTGAATATAGTTCCTATCCTATTAGTTTTAAGATCATTTAATTATTTTTTACTTAATTTTATTAGTTCAATCAAAATAATTGAGCCACTTTCAATTTCTTTCATAAATATAAGTTTTCTCCTTTCTTGTATATGAGGCATGCGCAATAGAATATATTTTCTTTGCGCAGTCTCTAAATTAGAGTGGGAGAGGTGAAGAGTGGGGGCAGCTTCCTATATAAGTAGGCCTGCTGAGCTATTTTCTTCATTCCAACGTTTCCCAGGTTGACTGAAGCTTAAACTGGAACATAACCTCTAACGCTTCATCATCAGGAGTATGGATCTCAAGAAGATGAACACCGTTGGCCGCATGGAGGGATTCCTGCCGACGAAGCCGCTGTCCGAGTGGACTCCTACACATAAATATCCTGTGACGAAGATCCTGAAGGTTGAAACCAAGTATGGTGCCAGAATCATTGTTGAGCTGGATGATACATTCAGCACATTTTAACCTCCAAGGCACCTGAAAGTTTTCGAAGATGGTACCCTGGAGGAGATGCAGGAAGCAGCTTCCTCGAGACAGCTTTATCTGCGATATATTGGCGGACCTTTTAATAATATAGAATTAGGGCATGCATCTTAAACTGTATATGAGATGACTCAATAAATCATATTATAATGAATATATCTAATGCTGTCTTTCTTATTTACTATAATTAGATTTAGGTATGCTATCATATACATAAGTAAATTAAGTGTATTTAATCCTAATTCCCTATCCTGTTAGAATTAGTAAATAAATTATTAGTTTATTATTCAAGTTATCAATTATTTTTACCTCAATTAGTTTTTTTTCCTTAACTTAGTTACATTTACCATGGTTTAATTATTTTTAACTTAGTTACATTAGTTATAAGTTATTCTATTTAGTTAAAAGTTATTTTTTAATAACTTTTACTTCAGAGTCTACGCAAAGAAGATATATTCTATTGCGCATGCGACCTCCATGTTTTAGCAACTGATGGTAACATGATTCCCTACCTTACCGACATGTACAACAATGATAATATTAAAAGTTACCGACCTCCCTGTTTTACGGACTGATGGTAACATTGCTCCCTACCTTGACGACATATGCTTAAATGATAATATGCAAAATACCGATTCACCTGTTTTATCGGCCGAAGGTAATAAACAGTTTTACCGGTCAATGGGTCACTTTACACGGAACCGAACCTTATAATGCTAGCTTAGCAGGGATCAAAACTTATAATATACCGACTGTCGGTAACTTGCAACGGTGGCACCATCTGTTGTCACATTAGGAAACTGCATTGATGGTGATACCGACAGTGGCGCCATCTGTTGTCACATTAGGAAACTGCATTGATGGTAATACCTACTGCCGGCAACTTGAGACGGTGTCGCCATCTGTTGTCACATTAGGAAACTGCATTACCGACGGAGGCCACTTGCCGACTGCAAGTGGAAAAAATGCACCAGGAACCAATAAGCAAATCGCTGTATTTCCGCGTGGAAATGCTCGTGTTTTTCTCGAGGATTTTTTCAAGCGTAAATGCACCACGAATCCAGCACATCAGTCGAAATCCGCGTAAAAATCCGTTACACTTTTCTATGTGGATTTAAATAATGAGTAAGATTATCAGTAACATGAGAACGCATTTAAACAAATTTGAACGCATTAGAACCTAATTGAACATATCACAATACATTAGAACATATCTGAACTATATTGTACGAGCTGTAACGGTCTGTTTAGTTACTAGACATAAGTCTTACGTTACATTATTATTTCGTTTTAAATAAACGAATATCATAAACAGTCTGAAATTTGAATCATTTCAGTAGAATGTAACAAAACATTTTTTTTAAATTTTAGTTCATTTAATGAAAATTTGAATGAACATGAGAAAATATTTAAACACATTAGAACTATTTTGTATGAGCTGCATCAGTCTCTTTAGTTATTGGACATAAGTATTAAATAACATTATTGTTTCGTTTTAAATAAAAGAATATAATTTACAATCTGGAATTATACTTCGATATCTTTTGTGCTTTCTTCAGATTTAGCTTCTTTCTTGTCTGCAAGATTTATAAAAAGTTAATGAGAATATGAAGAACAAAGTAAAAGAACCACTGCTATGTTGCCAGGCCTCGGACTGACTTCAGTGATAAAAAATAGTGGCAATAATAAAAAAAATAAGTTTATAGTTTTTTTTTAATATTAAGCCGCGACAAGGTGTTAAGAATTCTTAAAATCTTAAAATATGGTATGAAACCTCCTCTGAAATTCCGAAAAATCTTTTAAAATTCGTTCTATAACACTTAAGTTGTTTGAAATATGTTTAAATCAATAGAAATACCGTAAAATCTTTTAATTTCTTCTGAAATCTTTAAAAATTCTATGAATCTTGTGCAGTTCCTGGAAATCCGTTGAATTGACACAAAACTTGATTGAAATCTTGGGGGGAAACTTGAACGCTGTAAATCCTTAAGAAATTCTTCCAAAATTTCAAAACTCTTGACATCCCTTACAAATTTTGATTACCACATTACACATAGTAATGTGCATAATATACTATTATAAATTCTCGACGCTATCGCTGTTTCCGAAGAGAAAAAAAAGAGCTAACCCATTAACGACCAAGATGTACAATTTTTTAACTTATGTTCAAGCCTCATTCTCATGACTGAAAAAGTGAAATTTCCAAACGAAAACCATGTTTTCTTAATACAAACATCGAAAATGGCGGTTTTCGTGGTTCCACGCCCCCTACGAAAATGGCCAAATGCAGCTAGGGGGTACGAAAATGTAAACATGAGCCGAAAAGTATGGTTTTCGGCTCTCAGCCGAGGCCGAAGGCCGAGGGGTTGTCATTTCGCGCTCGACACACTCGACGACGATCGCTCGCGCCTTCGTAGCCAACTTCACGCTCGTCTTGCATCTATCACTTTTCGTCTCTAGCTGCGTAATGTACTATTCCTTGTAGTTTTGGGTATGCTCTTCAAGAATCCGTGGGCAGAATGGAATTTGGTCCATTAGGAAATCCAATATGGCGCCAAATTTGGAGAAGAGTACCGAAAAATCTGAATTTTTTTTTCAAAATTTTTTTCGAGCCAAAAGAGTATTAAGACTCGACCCTAACTATGATCAACGGTGATCGGAATAGTTGAACTGCAAGAAAACACTTGTCTCACCGATCTCGAATAGCCATACTCATCGCAAAATGGCGGATCCATACCCTTCACAAAATGGCGCGTGCAATATGGCGGACATGAAATTTAGAAAACTCTAAGATTTTCGCACAACTCTGTACCCGGGGGTCGCTGATTATGAATCTGACATCGAATTTTCAAAATTCGAAATGGCGGATCCAATATAACTGGCATGAAATTTCGGAAATTCTACGATTTTCGCACAACTCTGTCTATACTCTTTACTCGGGGGTTTTCGGGGTCGCTGATTACTAATTTCAAATTGGATTTTCAGAATTTCATATAGCGGATCCAATATGGCACCCACCGCATACTCCACATAGGTAGGAACAGAACGTCTTTTGCATTTTGTTTGCAACAGGGCGATGGTAGTAAAAATAAATAACTGAATCTTACAGGAACTTGGTACTGAAACTCGTCCAATCAATTCACAATGGAATGTTAACAGTGTCTTTTACAACTCGATCTGAATATAGTGGATGAAACAAATTAAGATTTGATACAAACGACCCGACGTTGCCTGGGGAGCTATTCATTTATTCTGATGCTGAACAAATGAAAACCCAAAAGACATTCTGTTCCTACCTATGTGGAGTACGCGGTGGATGCCATATTAGATCCACCATTTTGAATTTCAAGAACTCGATGTCAAATTCATAATCTGCGACCCCGGAAACCCCCGAATACAGGGTTGTGCGGTAATCTTATAGTTTCCAAAATTTCATGTCCGCCATATTGGGTCCGCCATTTTGAATTTCAAAAATTCTATGTCAAATTCATAATCAGCGACCCCGAAAACCCCCGAGTACAGAGTTGTGCGAAAATCGTAGAGTTTCCAAGATTTCATGTCCGCCATATTGGATCCACCATTTTGAATTTCAAAAATTCGATGTCAAATTCATAATCAGCGACCCCGAAAACCCCCGAGTACAGAGTTGTGCGAAAATCGTAGAGTTTTCAAAATTCCATGTCCGCCATTTCGGATGCGCCATTTTGCGAAGAGTGTGGCTATTCGAGATCGGTGAGACAAGTTTTTTCTTGCAGTTCAACTATTCTGATCGCCGTTGATCTTAGTTAGGATCGAGTCCCAATACTCTTTTGGCTCGAAAAAAATTATGAAACAAAAAATTCCGATTTTTTGGTACTTTTCTCCAAATTTGGCGCTATATTGAATTTCCTACTGGACCAAACTCCATTCTGCCCACGGATTCTTGAAGGGCATATTCAAAACTACAAGAAAACATGGTTTTCGTTTGGAAAGTTCTCTTCTTTAGTCATGAGAATGAAGTTTGAACATAAGTTAACAAATTGTAGTTCTTGGTCGTTAATGGGTTAAGGGAATTAGCATTAGAGGCAACTTTTTGTTATCCCTATCGTAGCTTACCATAATTTATTGTATCATATCGCAACATATCGCATCTTATTACAAATTATTGCCTCGTTAAGTTTCTTTTTGTATGTGTCCCTAATAGGATAGGTGCGCAAGCTCTCCGGTTTGAAGGCCTCTGATGTTAATTCCTAGTCAAATGTCATTGTACGTGATCACTTGACCTTTTAGAAAAATGGTCCCCTTACAGTAATTTAAATAAATTAACAATAATGGCAAAATACAGCGGTAGCGTTTTTTCATGTTTTCTTTAAGCTGAGTAAAATAATATAGCTCCCCTCAAGGGCAATTTTTTTCTCTGGAGTGAGGATCTTTCTCGGAGATCTTGCAGGAGTTTCTATGAGTTTTTCTTCAAGTTTTACGTAACGGTTTGTCTAAGTTTTGTCGACTCCAGATAGCGGTCGCTAAATTTTTTACGAATTTGGAATCGTCATATTGTAACTCGGTAATCTTCCAGGTTTCTTTGGTAGCAAAACCCACATCTTTCAAGTATACGCACGGAATATATAATATAACGTAAAGAAAAAGTATAATATTTAAACAAGGCGACTCTGTAATTTTAAACTATACTTTCTTATAAAATAAAAATTTATCCCTACCTTTGTCCCTGTTTTCTTGCTTTTAATTTAAAAAGTCTCATGCTTTTGAAGGCTTCTCAAATAAGTAGGGTCTACTACTACATCCGCTTTATCTGGGAAAAAGAGTAGTCAACTGTTTGCTACACATTTTTTTCGGAGTATATGGAAGCGTATGCGCTAATAATGTGAGGAAGAATTTCTTCAATTGTAGACGACCTTTCTCCCCCTTGTAAGGATTCGTAAGATGACGATAAACTTCCCTCCACCTCTTACTAAGTAAGCTTTCACATTTTTTGTAACCAAATAATATATTAATCATTTTTAACCTATATATTATGTACCTATTGGACGTTATTTTAAGGTTGCTTGCAAAATAATTTTTTTTTTGTGAGTAAAGAATTGATTTACCTTGAGAAATAAGTTTCAATAAAGTAATTTTAATAAAAAATTAATTTCAACAACCGAAACTGGTTTATAATAAATTAGTACATTTTTTCAAATGATTAGTTCAGTTTTTTACGCAATTTTGTCGTAATAAAATCATTTTAATTAAACGCAAAGAATTTGAAATTACGGACTATCTAATAAATTTGGATCACAGGGATTTCACTGTTCCTCAGTGAAAATTCTCACTAGTTTCATGCAGTGACCTACTTCTACCTTTTTCAATGAGTTAAAGTCCTTATTGAATTGATTCAGTAACTTATTTATTACTGATTCAAATTGAGTGAGTAGCAACTCAGAGGAAATGTTACCTGATTCAGCCAACTCTTTTTCTTCGCGCCTACTAGGACTTCCGTTCTCAGAGTCCGAATTTTCTGAAATCATTATTTTATTTCAAAAAATTGTTATACTCGAAAAATAAAAACTGGAATATTATGACAGTGACAGCCAGATATACATAATTTAATTTTCTTATTTAGGGGTATGTGATACATTTTGAAATACGAATTACCGATCGTCCCATGTTAATTTTTTCCGCCAATTTAAACACAGGGAAATGGAAACACCGGGCTAATTTATTTTAAATGATAGGTAATATTATGGGGTTGGTCTGTCCTGTCAATTCAAGCTGCTATATTGTTGCTAAATATATATTTTAAATATTTGTAATGTTCACCTTGAAACTCTTGTATTTTAAATTATTTAAATATGGTAGCTGATCACATGGTATTTTCGTTTGCTAATTACAAGTGACTGGTGTATTTTCACGTGGCCAAAAAAGAAGATATTAGCAATGCAGTATGTAGAGATTATATAAAAATTGGCAAAATATTATTTCTGATTGAAATGCAATAATTAAACCGTAGTGCAAGGGCGAGCTGATAGATATCAGAAGTGTTTGTCTCCTACCGCAAAAAGCATTGGGAAAATGATGACAGCGCCGCGTTGCACTTGCGATGGTAGAAGAAGCTTAGTGGCCAATCCATGATCGGCCAGTCTCTAAAGACAGCGTCGGTAACGGCAAAATTGGTTGGGTTTTGATATATTTTTTAATAACAGTCTGACCACGTGAATCTGCCTGACTGTGAATATGAATCTAATAATATTTACTTAAGAGGCAAATATACTTTTGACAAGATATTTAATTTAATTAATAAAGAATGCTGAATGCAAGAAAAATGTTATCCACTGTTGTAAAGCACTCTACGGACCTCACTTACAGCAAAATGCTGAAGCGGTATAAAGTTAGGTTATGTTTTTCACAAATCATGAGCTTTCATAGCAGATTAGAATTTTCCACTATTCATAAATTAATCAATTTAAATGAGGAGGCATTGGAAAGTAAAAAAAAATGGATGGGCGAGAGCAAAAGTTGGAGGAAAAGTTATTATATTCTGATTATGTATTGACTAAATCATTGAAGTTTGGATACAAGCTAAATAGAAGGATCGAGGTTCAAATGGAACGCAAGATAGCTTTGAGAAAAAAACAGGAAACGGTAGGTTTGACTGAGCGCATAAATGTCTGCAGCGACATCTATAACAAAATCAGAAATACAGTCTTGTACCCCCTGCCAAATATAAGTGCAAACTCATTCCCGAAAATCGGTAGTATTCTGCTGGTAAAATTTTTGACCTGTTAGAGAGAGAAACTTTGCAACGAGAGAGACAGACAATCTTAAACCATTTTTATTGCACCCTCGCGTTTCGTTTTCGTTAGCCGACTCGGCTTACCTGCTCATCTGCACGGAAAAAAAAGTGCTGGAAATTTTCATTGACCGAGTCTGTGACTTTAGGATAGGTCTAAAAGCATTTGATAAATTGAAAATATCGTATCGGAAAAGCATGCAAATAGTACTTCAAGAAGTATAAGGCTTTTTAGATTGCGTCAAGCATAGTCAGTGAAGCACTCCTAGACTCCATCTACAAAATATCACAGACAAATTTGTAAGCCGTTCAACACTCCAATATTGAATTCTCGAAGATAGTCAAGGAAGGGTTCATGGACTGTCAAGCTAGCCGTTTATGCTAATAAAAAAATAAAAAATTCTTTTTAAAATTTTTAATATTATTATCTATAACTTATTTATTTATTTAAACATAATGTAACACACAAAATTACTACTTATATTAATCGCACGCTTTTTACGCTCTGAAAAATCGGACGCACGTCTCGGGGATTGAACTACCTATCCTCTAGACCAGTGGTCGGCAAACTTTTTGCTCACTTTTCAGGTATGGTCAGGTTTGTCCCGGAATAATTTTTTCTACTACTTTTCGGTCTGTTCGTGAACCTCAGTGTGAGTGAGCTTTCTCCAGCAAGGGTCTTTCGTCCATAGGCAGGTCAATGTAGGGAAATTTAAAAACTTTTAATTTTTCAACTAGCGATTTGAAAATAGCATAATCAGCATCTACGAATTTTTCCGATTCCAATGATATATTACTTGCCTAGAAAAGTTGAAAATTTGAAGGAGTTTAATATCAAGAAACTTTAGCTCCATATTTAATTTAATACTAAATACTTCTCAAATTTTCAACCTTTATAGACAAATTGCATGTCGTTGCAATTGGAAAAATATGTAGATTCCAAATACATCACTTTTAAATCGCGGGTTTCAGAATTAAGAAACTTTTAATTTCAAAATTTTCTCCCATTTTCCAACAAAGGACCCCTGAGGGAAGGGTTGGTCTGCTCAAGCTCGCAGGTACCTGACCAGAAAGTAGGTCGTCGGTCAGGCCGGTCAGGCTATCCTGACTTGGTCAAGAGCATGCCGACCACTGCTCTAGACTCTAGACTAACGCAACTCGTTCCTAACCGCTCAAGCCACTCGGCTAATTATTCGGGTTGAAAAGACGTTAAAAAATCT
>CAKNWT010150382.1:13181-27254 GCA_932066315.1 Andricus coriarius
AAAGTAAGTTAATGAATTCGAGTCCCTTTTAGGTAAACGTTTTGGAACTGAAGCAGAATGGAAATGTACTGCGCCCTCCTAGTACTAAACTAAACTAGCCCTAAACATCCATTGCTCTTGTGGACTGGAATCGAATGGACAGACCTATCAGATCACCCTGTTGAGGACTAGCAGCGGAATATCCTACGAGTTTCAAGGAAAAATTAAAAGAGCTACAAGTACCTGGAGAGTTACTACGTTTCTTGACCTATACAAAATGTCTAGTTTCCTGGAATCTTATAAGGAAAGGCTGAGAACTCGTAAGGAACTATATCCCCCTCAGTCGGCGGATGACTCTGGCCGTGCCGTGAAAGATTTGAACTTGTGTGGAAAAATTTATGTCGCTGACAGACTACAAGCAGAACTGGAGGCAGAAAAGGAAGAGTTACAAAGCAAAACGGAATATTCCATTTCAGCAAAGATTCCTCGAAGAATAAGACTTCCTAGAACCACACCACTATTGGGTATTATCGGCAGTATAGCTGGACCTATAGCCGGACTGTTAACATATGAAGATAGAGAGCAGATTCAGCTAAAAATCCGTGAGTTAAATCGAGCTCGGACCAACATCTCACACCTCATGGGAGAACAAACGCATGTCGTCCGTGCACAATTAGATGAAATACATAATCAATCACTAATCCATGATAAAGAAATGTCACATTATAAGAGTCAACTAACCCAACTGATGCAGAAAGTAGACCAACTTTCAAGCCGTATACCAGATCCAGGATATATAGAAACATTCAATAAATTCCTGCGATCCATTGAAGCGGGAATCGACAAATATATTCGTTCTGCAGATAAACTGTTAGATATAATCCATGCCTCAAGGAAGGACCAACTCCATCCTTCGTTGTTGACATCACAACAGCTGCATCCTGTTTTTAGAGTCATCCAAGATTACGCGCTGAAGATAAGTTTCCCTATTCCTGCTCCAAACTTCAGCATCACGGAATTAACCAGAGTAGCATCTACTCTCATCATCTATGAGAAAAATAAGCTGCAAGACATTCTGGATATTCATCTAGTGGAGAGAACCGAATATGCGGTTTACAAAATGCCTGCAGTGCCTGTCATGCAACCGAGCTTAAATCATACTGCAGGACGTGCAGCAGTGTATTCGGACTTCTCTTAGATTATGGTGGAAGATGCACAAAGAACCTGTATCTTGGCCAAGGAAGAAAATTTTATATTATGTAAAAAGGTGTTAGCGAATTTTATCTGTCAAAATAACCTACCCGTGTATGAGACGTCAAAGCATCAGTCGTGCGAACTACAGCTTCTCTATAATCCAACTTGCATTTGGATTTAGCCCAAACCTCAACGATAATTGTCCCAGCTAGAGACCCAAGAGAAACGCTAGTTAAATACATGGCGCGAGTAAGAGAACATCATAGAATCTTCAATTAAAGAAAAAATTCAAGACACTGAACGAATTGGAACAAGAATTGTACGATCTAAGTTTTGAGCAACAAACTAATGATAAACAAGCTACATTAATTGATGGCTCTTACGCCGGTATCGTATTACTGACCTTAAGAATGATAACATACTGCTGAAAATCCAACATCTGGGCAGTAATACTGATCCTTAGACGCTGTCTTCAACGGA
This sequence comes from Andricus coriarius, assembly GCA_932066315.1. Taxonomy (NCBI): domain Eukaryota; kingdom Metazoa; phylum Arthropoda; class Insecta; order Hymenoptera; family Cynipidae; genus Andricus; species Andricus coriarius. The sequence goes on from CAKNWT010150382.1 coordinate 14,835, forward strand.
AGACAACAGTAATAACCACTGACGATACAGAAAACTATAGCCAGTTAAAAAATTAGAGAAAAGTCAGAAGCTAATGTTCCAGAAGCATCTGGCTCAGGAGAAAATAAAACCAAGCAGGAGACTGAAAGGATGACACAATCAATAAAAACTCGAGATCCAACCAACCACGGAGAACACAAGATTCCACAAAAAATAGTGCTGCCTAGGCAGACATTACAGCCTGCATAGAATACTCGAGCATTTGAAAGAAAAGTGTTCCAACAAGCTACAAGCATCTTCTTCGACAGATTTGGACTTCCAATCTGTCGGCGTTGAACAAGGTATCTGCGACTAACCTGCTGACCGTCCCTGTCCTACTCCACTCGATCGGGGTGGTGCGATGGACTAAGAGCGAACTCAGGTCCCTTTAGGTCGCCACACGTAAGACCATGCATATGCATAAAAGCTTGCATATCAATTCGTCAGTTCCGCGATAATACATTTCACGCCGTCAAGCCGAACGCGGAATTCTAAAACTCCAGTGTCTTCATAACCGGATTGTTCTAAGTACAGCTCATATCTTTTCCAATGGCAGAGATCCTCTCCTAAAAATGGCCAGAAATCACCAGATAATTGGTGAAGGAGCGTTCCTTTACAAAGCCATGGAGCAAGAGGCCAAGACCCTCGGCCTGAATTTTAACATCAGAAGCTACCACCAAGAGCTACTCCACAAGAAAATGCACGGAAACTTTCACAGAAGTGTAGAAAAACAGACCTTGTGGAAGGAGCAAACTTTTTCTTTTCTCAGATCATCCGGGCTTAATTCAGATACAGACGGTTTTATTTTTGCATACCAGGACGGTGTCATTTCCACCTTAGCATACCGTGAGCGCATTTTATGTCAAGAAGTTCCAAGCGATAGGTGCAGAGCGTGCCATGAACACGCTGAGTACCTAGAACACACACTATCAGGGTGTCCCATCCACGCAGAAACGACGCATATGTACAGACATAATGCAGCCCTAAGAGTGCTTGATTACCATCTTTGTCCCTCTTACGGTGTTTGCCGTGACCTTGCCCTGCCGAACAGACAGCAGTGTCCATTGCACACTCGAGGCCTGACATTGTTCTCCAAGACTTCAAGAAACGAACTATATTCGTGATCAAGTTTTTTGCCCCGTCTGAATACAACATCACTGCCAAGGAGAAAGAAAAGGAGGAGACGTCTCAAGGCCTTAAAAGGGAAATGCAACGACTGTATCCAAAATATTCGGTACAAGTAATTGTCCTTGTGATAGGTGCTCTCGGAGATGCGAAACTATCACTGGTTCGTAACCTTAAAGCCATGCCCGCGTGCCAAAAATATGCCAAGGCACTTAGGAAAAGGATGCAGAAAGCTGCAATTCTCGGGTCGCTTCGTGACCCCAAGACACACGAGGCTTCCGCCGGCCTGTGGTTGTGATTTCATCGTGTCCTGTTCTACTGGGAGCCGGTGTCATTTTTAAATGGCAGTTGCTAAGTAATGAGATTCTTCCCATACATCTCATTGACACCGTCTTGATTGGCTCCCCCAACTCTAGGATAGTCGGCACTGTTGTCCGACCCATTATCGGGAGCCCTGCACCTAGAAATATGTTTTCTGTTATCATTGCTATTCCCACAAGCAGCTAGGGAAAAGGGTTCATCCATCCTTGTAGAGCCCCGCATGCAAGGATAAGGCTGGATATTCTGAGAGGGCGCTCGGTATCCCAGAGTCACCCTTAGAGACACCTCACCCAGGTGCTATTCAGCTTCCGGCATGGTTTTCACGCCTTCGCTTGGGGGTTGCTTCCTTTGAGACCACCCCTGGACAATTATACGCGACTGTTTATTAATTAGTGTAACCATATTCAGCAGAAGCCCTTGGTACACGGACCTTCTATCCGAAACCCGAGGACGCGTTCAGTGGCTTTGTCACAGGTGCTTCGGTTTGACTCCAGAGGAATCGAAACCGAAACCGTATAAACGTCCGCGAAACCGTGCCGAGGAATATCGAAAAAGGGGTTATATAAGTGGCGCACCTATTCAGCCCCAGCCAGAACAAGCCGGCAACAGAGAAAGAGAGGCGACACTGAGACCAACCGCAAACAGTCGTCCAACAGAGGAATTATAATGCAGCGAGAGCTTTGGCAGATGCAAACCGTAAAACAAAACCTACGGTTGATCATAAGACCAAAAGACGAAAGCATCAACTCAGCACAAATATAGGTTGGGCGAGGAAGTACGCGTTCCGCATTCAGTGTGTCATTAACAGAATACGAGTACTATCTAACGCTATGAGAAGTCTGACCGATCTTGTCTCTTCCAGGACCCTCCAGTTACTGTCATCCACCTGCCCAAACCAGAAGAAGTCGAGGCTTTTTGGAAAGAAGTCTGCGAAGTCCAGCATCCACTGAAAGAAAACTCAAAGGATATAAATAGCTTCAAGGAAGTGTGCAGTGCCGTCATAAGACCTGAGGAGGAATGCCCGCCTATCACTATCGAGGAGGTGAAAAAAGTATTAAGAGGCATGAAGAACTATTGCGCTCTGGGATCCGATGGTATCCAGAGTGGCTGGTGGAAGGGCGTACAGTGCTCCTGCCGAAGACGGGCAACTTAGCTGACCCTAAGGATTACAGGCCAATAACTTGTCTGAATACACTTTATAAGATCTTCACAGCTATCCTAAATAATAGGATTGTTCGGACAATTGGATCTGTGTGGCGAGAGATGTACGAACAACGCGGCTCAAAGAATCTATCTATCGATACTCATTCTATCTACCTATCGATGGCCTGGATTGATTACCGGAAAGCTTTCGATTCAACCTCCCATAGACTTATCATCTGTCTGTTAGAAAGCTTAAAGGTTCATCCACACATCGTGAGGTGCATAGAGAGATGAATGCCGCTTTGGAAAAGCAGATTTTTTCTATCTCATCTGGAAAACATCGTGTGATCACTTATAGTTTCACCTTTCAGATAAGTGTGTTGCAGGGCGACACCATTATCCCTCTCCTCTTTTGCCTCACACTATTGCCCCTTTCTCTCGCACTTCGCCATTCTGAATGATACCACATTCTAAACCAATACATTCCCGATGATAGCTGCAGAGCGGGTCAGGCGCACCGCGAGCTGACAAAAACATCATAGCCACGGAGAATGAAAAGAAAGAGAGGTAGTATTGACGGATATAACCGGAATATTTTGTTAAGCTAATGGTCTTGATCATCGGCGCTTTCGGAGGTGCCAAGGTTTCACTAGTTAATAGCCTGAAAAGCATCCCAGCGTGTCAAGAAAATGTTAAGACACTTGCGGGGAAAATGCAGAAGGCGGTCGTCCTTGGGTCGCTCCTTGTCCTCGGAGTACACGAAACTTTTGCCGTATCATCGTATTAAATTCGTCGCACACTGTAACCACCTATCTCACGGTCGTGAGACGTGGCTATAGCCGAAATTTTACCAAAATTTCGCTGGGAGCTGATGCAATTTTTCAGATTAGCACCCGCTCCCGCCGAAATCCTGCGGTTCTCCTTATAAAAAACTTTTAATTATATACAAGGCCCTGTAATCCCAACATAAAAATATCTAAAATCTCGAGTATACCACGTAATTCTTGTACAAAATGAAATGAAAATCTATTTTAATCTACTATAATGAAAAATATAAATGTCGACTCAACCCTCTGAATCAAACAAGCAAATAACCCGTCAACAAGTAATAGAAAATCCCGAACTATCAATAATAATTGCGTGTAACCAAGTCCTTCCTAAAAAATTAGAAAAACCTCAAAACCCTATTTAGACAAACAATATAACAACTTGCGCAAATTCCCAACATAATAGTTTAATTATCTCCTTTAATTCAAGTAACTTTCAAAACGATGCCTTAGACAATAGTACATTGAACGACGTGACAGTCACAAATTTCAATATCGAGGATCTTAAAGTAAACTCAACAGTTACTGAAAATTCACAGAAAAACGAATTAAACGACTCAAATATATTTCTACAGCTAGAAACAATAAACACTTACATAAAACAGAAACCCTTGACACCGAAAGTAAACATTCAGTTTCTTTCAAACTTAAATTTAAACACAGAATCAGACCCAGAGTCAGAAAAATCAAACATGAGTAAACTACCTACCAAGCAACAGGTCTCACTGACAGACGCACTGGAGGTTGTACCATTATTTTACAGAACAAATAACGTCCCTTTTAGTCATTTCGTCGAGGCATGCGAAGAAGCGAGGTCAATGTTACCAGGAATTGAATTAGAAGCGAATTTGTTTAAACTTCTTAGAAATAAGCTTGCCGGGGAAGCTCGGAAATGTATTTACGGGTACACTTATAATACAGTAGAGGTACTAATAAGTGTACTTTCCTATGCAACTCGAGTAAAAGATATCTCTGATAAAATCAGCCACGCGTTTAGAAGAAAAACTGAACATATTTCGTCAACAGAAGTCAATAACATAAGAGCGAATTTTATAGAAGAATTAGAAAAGGATGCAGTCGATTAGTTTATTAGAGGGTTCAGAACAGAGCTTCAAACTAGAATAGTTAAATTACTATCATTTTCAGAAACAATTAACAGCGCGTTAGAAGTAGATAGATCAATTTCCGCAACAAAGGAACTAAGAAAAAGATCAAACTGCCCTCAACCAGATGAAGTAACAGTAAATAAAATAGAAAATGATAAAGTTAATATCACTCGCGAAGATATCATATCATGTCAATTCTGTGGAAAGATTGGACACATGTCATCCACATGTAGAAGCCTTATTCAAGAATTATCCAATTCTAACCAACCACAAAATCAGTTTCAACACAATACTCAAATACAATTTCAAAGGAACAATGGAAACCCGTAAACAAATAATACTCAAGTACTATTTGAAGGTAATAACCAAAGGCAATTCGTAAACAATAATCTGCGCCAATTTCAAAACTATCCAAGAACAACTACAAATAATTATCAGCGATCAGCCACATCATATAATAATCAAGGACACTATTTGAATAATAACAGAAAACAATTTAAAAATACTCGGTTCGATTCGGGATCACAAAACTAAACATGGGAAAATAGAAAAAATCAGGAAAGAACCACATGGAGACCGCAGAATGTAGATCAAAGTCCTGACTGGAATGAAAGAAGCCCAAATACCTACCTGCCAAACCCTAACCGCCATCAACAGAATCATGCACAGAACGGAATAATCATTTGCATCTACTGTGAAAAGACAGGTCATGTTATAAGCGAATGTTATAAAAGAATTAATAATAATAATTTCCAACAAAGCCCTCAACTACAACAACAATAACAACGAACAACGCCACAGAAAAACTCCAACGCCCTACCCAGATCTGGTACATAGAGGGCGGCCCAAGCAAGCCTACAAATGCACCTTAGACTGACCCCTAAAAATTAGATAATTTAAAGATAAAACGAATAAATATGAGTCTAACTAACACTATTTTTTATATAACACTATCAATTTACGGTTTGAAAACTCCATTTCGAATGATGATATATGCCGGACACGGTTTAAATTTAATAAAAGAAAATGTGATCACATCAAATGTAATAATCAACAGATTAAATTTTATGTTCATGTTAAAAACAAAGAAAAATAAACCGGTTTTATTCCCTAACTTTTACCAAATACTGGCATATTTTTAGGAAAGACAATAGTTACGAATAATAATGAAAAATCCTACCTAATGACACAAACTTTAAACAGAAAACAAACTCAAAATCTAAAATCGCAATCAGTTGAACATAAATTTTACTGTTTTGACACTCAATATAATCAAGAAGATCAATATCATCAAAATTCAAATATTAACGAAAAAAGTCAACTCGCACATATAAAGAAATTAATACGCTTAGAACATTTAAATCAAGAAGAATATACTCATGTTGAAAAACGTATTATTAACAATGAAGACATTTTCCAAATCCCAGATGAAACTCTTGAAGCAACTAACGTACTAAAACACAATATTTCTTCGGGAGACAGTCAACCGATATTTACGCGACAATACAAAGAGAAGAAATAACTAGACGGGTCAATGAACTAATGAAAAACAAAATATTGAAGCGATCTTAATCCCCTTACAATTCACCTGCTTTTCTTGTACTTAAAAATCGAATTCCCACGGAACTCGAAAATGGCGAATGGTTTTAAATTACCGCACATGAAATGAAAAAACTATAGGAGATTGTTATCCTCTCCCTAATATCACGGACATCTTAGACTAATTAGGAGAAGCCCAATATTTCTGGGTTGTCGACCTAGCCAATGGGTTCCATCAAATAAAAATAAGTCCGGAAGACTCGCACAAAAGTGCGTTTTCAATAACCTACGGACATATGCCCCTCGGTTTAAAGAATGCAACTGCAACCTTCCAACGTTTAATAGATCTCGTTTTAAGCGGCCTTCAACGAATCGAGTTATATGTATATTTGGAAGACATAGTCTTATATGCGAATACCCTTGAAGAGCACGAAGAAAAATGTACATAATTAGCAAACATATTAAGACAAGCAAATTTAAAACTCCAGCCAGATAACTATGAAGTTTTGCGTCCACAAGTAGTTTATCTTAGACATGTCATTGATAAGGAAGCAGTCAGGACACATCCAAGCAAACTAGAAGCAGTAAGAAATTTCCCAATTCCAAGAAAACCTAAAAACATAAAATAATTTGTAAGACTTGTAGGATATTAAATAAAATTCATAAAAGCCTTCTCAGACATTGCAGCTACACTAAATAAATTATCGAACACAGATGTAAAAATTAAATTGACAGAAATTCAACAAAAAGCATTTGATACATTAAAGAATAAATTGTGTGAAGAACCCTTATTACAAAGACTTGATATTACAAGGCAAACTTGGCAAAGATAAGCCAATAGCATACGCATCATGATCTTTGAGCGACAGCGCACGTAAATTCGATACCTACGAGAAAGAAGTCTTAGCGATTGTATTTTCCGTAACCCATTTACGACCCTATTCATATGGAAGAAAATTCACCTTAGTAACCGATCATAAGCCATTAGTGTGGTTTAAAAATGGCACAGATCCTTTTTCTCGCTTAACAAGGTGGAAATTAAAACTAGCAGAATACGATTTTGAGGTAATCTATAAGGCTGGTATGATAAGTCTGAACGCCAACGCGCTATCTAAAAATTCGTCAGGCAATATCGATGAAATTAATGACGCTGAAGTATTAATTGCAAAAAATATATATCTCAGAAATGATGAAAAATTATTAAATCAAGAAATACGAAATCATGAAGAATTATTGAATCAAGAAATGCGAAATCATGAAGAATTATTGAATAAAGAAATACGAAATCCTGAAGAATTATTAAATCAAGAAATACGAATTATCATCTCAAGAAGTACAAAATCCTGTAGAATTATTAAATCAAGAAATACGAAATCCTGAAGAATTACTAAATCAAGAAATACGAAATCTTGAAGAATTATTGAATCAAGATATACGAAATCCTGAAGAATTATTGAATCAAGAAACACAAAATCCTGAAGAATGATTAAATCCAGAAATAAAAAATCTAGAAGAACTTTTAAATCAAGACCATGAAGGAGTAGTAAGGACTGATATCTCCCATGGGTGAAGGTAGACGAAAGTGGAACTGTAAATATCCGAAAGTTACTATCTGCGTCTCTTATTAGTGCAGTCCTGCGCGCAGCCGTGATTTCAGTATTTCATGGCTGCGCGTGTGACTGCACTATTGTCGTTCTCTCTCCTCATTTTTGGAGGATTTGAAGACCACTTCTTTTTTACGGACATACTATTTCTTACTATTCCTCCATGATGAAGAGATACGTAATAGAGAAGATATATCAAATCAAGAAGAAATTAGGAGCTAAATTACTGAAACTGAAATAAATGCTACTAACGTTGAACCAGCTTCAAGTGGAAGCACATGATCAAGTTTTAAAAGCATTTATTATGAAAATGAAATCAATCCTATAATGGGAAAATCCAAGTTTTAAGACAAATGAGAGAAAATCAAAACAGTTACCAATGAAGAAAAATTATGATCCTGCCTATAAACATCTATTTAACGATTTTACAGTAAGCATTGCAAATCCAGATGTGAGCATCTTGAAGAAAATGTTCCATAGTTACACATCTTTTGATTAAATTAAGTACCAGTGAAGATAGAAATGAAATAATTAACTCAAATCAACAAGAAGAATGAAAATGGAATGCTATGTTAGCAAGAGGTAAATCTAGAAAACAAAATCCAGAAATATATGAAAATCATGATGAAGAAAATAAACCCATTGCAGAAAATCTCCAGGAAGAAGAATCAAAAGAACAATCAGGAAATACATATTAAGAAATCAAAAAGCGAGGTAGACCGTGTAAGGCTATACTCGACTCACACAATACAATCCCTGCCCTTGAAAATAAAAAGAGAGGAAGCCTAAGAAACGAAGAAGACAAATTCCAATCAGAATATTTAGAAATCAAAAAGCGAGGTGGACCACGTAAGGCTATGCCCGACTTACATGCAATAATCTCTGCTCTTAAAAATAAAAAGAGAGGAAGCCTAAGAAACGAAGATGACAATTTCCAATCAGAATATTAAGAAATCAAAAAGCGAGATAGACCACGTGAGGCTATACTCGACTCACGTAATACAATCCCCGCTCTTGAAAATATAAAGAGAGGAAGCCTAAGAATTGAAGAAGACAATTTTCAATCAGAATATTCATAACTCAAAAAGCGAGGTAGACCATGCAAGGCTGTGCTCAATAAGCATAAGGTAATCCCTGCTCCTACAGCTAAAAAGAATGGTAGGCCTAGAAAAGAAAATATAACCTATCCTCAGTCAATGGAAGACTCAGATTCCGATCACGAATATTTCGAATATTTAAAAGAGAGATTTAAAACAAACAAAATAAGAAAATCTAATAAAGAAAAAGAACCATAATTCAATGAAAATGAAGATAACTATTATTATTCAAGCACCTTTTATTGCCAGTCAGGCATGCGCACTGTTATCTGCTATCTCCTTTTTTTCAGAGTGAGCGCCACTCGCACACTTCTTGCGGGAGAAAAGGAGATAGCAGATGACAGTGCGCATGCCCGACTGGCTACAGTGCTGATTCGAAACATTTGAGCTTGGCAATAAAGGTGCAATTGTCGCAGTCAGAACGCATGTACGGAGATCGGTCTCCTTATTATTACTCCGTGGACCCCGGGAAAACAGCGAAGTTACGAATATATTGAAACCTAGCAGGTTTCACGAAACCGTAAAATTTGACTCGGATACCCCGATAACGTATAGGAATGTGGTGAGGTTCCAGTTTCAGCGCACAAAAAATGTTATTTCCATGGATTTGAGGTATTCTTTGAGGTTATGTTTGACGATTGTGAGGTTATGAATGAATTTTTACCTGGTTAGCTCGTCAAAGAGTCTGAATAGACTCAAATACCCCAAAAATGCATCAATATGTGTTTGGTTCGATTTTGTACAAGAAAAACGGACCATTTTAGCAATTTTAAGGTGTTTTTTGAGGTCAGGGTCTAACCGAGACCCCTTGGGCCAATCCTGATAGCGACGCAGATTCAGCGCGTCAAAATACAAGGAATTGATGTGCATCATCGCCAGAACAGGAAATACTAATTTTTTCAAGTTTTTTCAGGTTAGGATGATGCTCTGTAGGGCTAATTCTGACATAGATTTCGGATTCAGCGGGTCAAAATCCATAGGAAAGCATATATCGCGCTCCCAGATCACGATACTTATTTTTTTTTGTGTGGCTGTGTAATGTATAGTTTATTAAATAAGCGAGGAGTTATTAAACCAATTTTAATTCAAATTTCGAAGGCGATAAGTGGTGTTCACTTGTGGAATTTTTAATCATTTGAATCACACTTTAATAATTAATACAGAAGAAATCATAAAAACACTCGCGAACATAACCTCAAACCAACCTACTTGTCATCTAATTGTGTTCAAGAGGTTCAAGATGGAGCCCGACTGAAAACAGATGCACAGCCAAGTTGATGATGCTGCAATCAAGAGCTGTGAAAAAGAGTTGGTTTAAACTAGATTTAAGATATGTGACCGTCCGCGAAGAAAGGGGCCTAATGCGGAAAAAATCGATTATCATTTTCTTACGCTAATCGATAGTTTCTGAGTTACTCTTTGTATATCATTAAGCTATTTCCCTTTCGGCGATCCTCTAGGGGTAAGCGTGACACTACCCGATTCGGGTAGTGTTTTTTTAGGTGGATTTGTAGTAAATGGGCTCACCACACCCACGACCGCCAACAGCAACGCAGTAGTATCAGACGGTCACCCATCCAAGTACTAACCGCGTCCAACACTGCTTAACTTCAGTGATCTAACGGGAACTGGTGCTTCCAGCGTGGTATGGCCGTTGGCACAACGACAGGAAATTCTGTATATAACATTACATTGGTCCAAAGTATCAAGTCTGTCTTTCCCTAATTTAACAAATTTGTCAAGTTTAGTATCGAGTCTAAAGACAGTCTTAGGACTATCAATTTCATTCAGAAGTCTTTTAATGTTATGTGAAATTTGGCCTAGAAAGGATATTAAGATAATTGTTTTTGAGTTTTGATTGGTATTGTCAATATTAATGTTGTCGTTCGTGTTGTTATTTTTTGTCTGTAGCTCAATTAGTCTCTTGTTAATGTGCTTATCAATCAAATTAATTGGATAGTTATTATAGAATAATATACTCTTTAATTCCAAATAATCAGAATTCATAAGAATAAAATGGCCTGTTTTCTTGTACCCTGGCGGACCGGCCGAACGCAAGCATTACGCTACAGCGTAATGGTAAAGTAATGTTAAAGTAATATGACATTATAATTATTAAGAGAAGCAAAATAAATATGTAAATTGTTTAAATTATAATAATACGTTAAAATTTACATTGAATGGTCATGCGGTAGTTGCAAGAAATTGCTTTTTCAGCGTTAAAATATAAAAAAACAGTGGCTGTCATTGAAGTGGGGCGCCTGTATGTTGGCAACCCGCTTGAAGCTGCCGTTAACAGACTGTAATGACAGCCACTTTGTTTTTTTATTTGTTAACGCTGAAAAAGCAACTTCTTGCAATGACCGCATGACCATTCAACGTAAATTTTAACGTATTATTATAATTTCAACAGTTTACATATTTATTTTGCTTCTCTTAATAATTATGACGCCATATTACTTTAACATCACGGAAAAAAGTGAATCGTTAGAAGAACTCTCTAAACCATTAGTGGAGGCACGCTAGGTATTTATCTTGCATCGGACTGAAAAAGTTTGGATTTGCTTGATTTTTTTTTACATACTAAACATGTAAAATAATGAAATGTTTACCTGTTTAAAATTTCCGGAAATTGTTTATTTAAGATATTTTCAGGTTTACGTTAATTAGGCAATTTTCTGTAAAGAAACATCGTTTATGTAGGAGATAATGTTCAGAAATGAGTACCGAAATACCTTATATTGTAGTATAATGTATAGGACCTTCGTTGAGAAGGAAATTTTTTGAGAAAGTGGCGGAAAAGTGGAAAATGGGCAGGTGTTCCGCGCGCTTAGGTATAGCGGTCTCGCTCAGGTATACGAAAACCACGTTTTCGACGCTGGAAAAGTTTAGTTCCTGTTTGGCTGGCTTTCGGAAACCATAATAAGTACTATAATAAGTATAACCATAATAGTATAACTTTTTGAAAGTCTATATCAAATAATTTCTTGAAATAATTTTGAAAGTTTGTGTATCGTGTTTGAAAAGAATGGAGAGTAATGCTGAGATCTGCAAGTTTCTTCTTTATTAGGAAATAATCAAAGTGAAATACAAGGTACATATACTATTTATATACATATACTATACCATTATACTATAAATTATTTATTAAATATACTATTCAAAAATTACAATTTATAATTATTTTTCATATATTTTTAAAGTATCTAGCACTCAGTGGATATTGAGGGTACTAACACGATCTCCTGCTCGCTGCGAACATTACAGATATGGAGTTCCAATACAAGGTAAATATATTGCAATGAAAATATACCACAATGGAAATAATAAAAATAAGTACACGATTCATTATTTATAAATTATATAAAAATGTATCGTGGGCGAAACGGCACACACACGGTACAAGGGCGCAAGTGAGAAAATGGGAATGTTACAGGAGGGACAAAAATCAGTTTAACTTTTGCCCATTTGATTGAAAAAAATAATGAAATGATACTCTTGAAGTACTATCAGGGAACAACAAACGATTTTAAAAAGATTTTCAAAAAAGCAACCGTTTCAGAGAAAATCGTTGTCAAAGTAGCGACGTTTCTCAAAAAACGCCGCGCTTGACACTGAAAAATCTGCATAATTTTTGCAA